>JAFEMH010006766.1:0-7500 GCA_022495995.1 Adenophora triphylla var. japonica | reverse complement strand
AGTAAAACTTTAGTACTATATAATGGAGTTTGAATTGGGCCAAAGGATATTGATAAGGTCCATAAATAATGTCTCAAAAAATGCTTGAGGGCGGTTATAAAACTTGAACCAAATGTTATAAAACTTGGTTTTGAACTTGAACCCTAAAGGGAAAGTGTTTAATGTTGTATTGTGATGAGGCGTAGGGCTACTTATATATTATTGTACCCCTACGTGATGACCTATTTAGGGTTATTTGCTCTATAGTTGCCCTAATATATTGCACCTCGTGGGAGTACCTCTATATAGTTATTGATTCATATAGGGAGTTGAAATAATTGTAGCACTGTATTTATTTTTGTTGAGTAAAGAGTATAAATACCATATGATTGGATTATTGTACTCTATATTGTTAAGTATATGTCATGCTATTGTGAAGGCTTGGCGGGGCGAGTTTAGTATTAAGTTGCAAGTGTGTAAACATAGCAACTTAGTATGGAATGGTTCCTCTATGATTATAAATTTGGTACAATATTCGTACTAGGTAAGGGAGTCTTAAATGACCTAAAGCGATAAAGGTAAGGGCTTTATGATATGCTTTTTATAAAAATATACTCGGTACACGGTACCTGAAACCAAACTCATATTTGTATACCGTGTACCAGCAAAAGAATGCATAATGTGCTTTGAGAACCATAAGCGAGAATAAAGAGTATCTATGAAAATCACAAAAATAATTGATAAAGAGCTAAGAGAAAAACGAATAATGCGTAATCTAAATGGTGGTAATAATTAATTTAAAACGTAATATTCGATTTACAAACAAATAAGTTAGAAAGCTGTGGATGAAATAATTTAGGAACATCTAGTTCTAGATCTCATTTTGGGGCGATTGACGGCATCGCGGACGGTGATTATGTCGCCTACGTTTGGCGCACAGAAATCAATCCTGGCACCACTAGATGCACCTTATATGAAACAAATTAGGATACGAGTTTATGTATCTAGTTTGTTACATATTTAGTAATATTAACGAATAGAAGAAAACATATGCCACTATAAAGAAAACGATAAATAACCGTACTCATAATCAAATATGTAAAGATGTTATATTTAATAAAAATTAAAATAAAAATATACATATATGTATATATATAAATATCATTTTTGCACAAGCGTTGGGTCCAAGGTGAAACTTTGATTAATTATTATAATAATAAATCTACTTTCAAAGTTTCAATCTTTGGGCCCAAATGCTTGTGCAAACTTGATATTTTCCACCCCACTACTATCACGTACAACCACTACCATGGGGTTATCTTTGGAGTGGAAAATCTCAAGTTTTTGCACAAGCGTTAGGTCCAAAGATTGAAACTTTGATTAATTATTATAATAATAAATCTGCTTTCAAAGTTTCAATCTTTGGGCGAAATGCTTGTGCAAACTTGATATTTTCCACCCCACTACTATCACGTACAACCACTACCATGGGGTTATCTTTGGAGTGGAAAATCTCCAAGTTTTTGCACAAGCGTTAGGTCAAAGATTGAAACTTTGATTAGTTATTATAATAATAAATCTACTTTCAAAGTTTCAATCTTTGGGCGAAAATGCTTTGTGCAAACTTGATTATTTTCCACCCCACTACTATCACGTACAACCACTACCATTGGGGTTATCTTTGAGTGGAAAATCTCAAGTTTTTGCACAAGCATTAGGTCCCCGAGGTGAAACTTTGAAAGTAGATTTAGCAATTAATCGAGAGAAAACAAGAAAATCTGACTTCGGTTTGTAGAAAGATACAAAAAGCTGCGGTTGGGGATTTCTCTTGTTTTGATTAATTATAATAGTAAATCTACTTTTAAAGTTTCAATCTTTGGGCCAAATGCTTGTGCAATAGACTTGATATTTTCCCTTGGTGTAACATGTTATATTTAGTAAATATAACATGTTACATATTTAATAAACATAACATGTTACATATGCGACAATTAGATAAGTTACTAAATATCTAATTTTCAAGTCTTTTAAAGTCAAAGGGGAGGAAGGGGTGAATGTATCAATAATGTAACATATTGACCGCAACACTTACCTTAGTATGGTTCTAGATCCCATTTTGGGGCGGTGACGGCATCGCGAACGGTGATGTAATATCGCTACGTTTGAGCGCGATATCAATCCTGGCACCCTAGATGCACCTTAGGGTATTGTGGTTGGTGGTTAACATCTTAAAATATAAATAAGATGAGAGCCTTTCTCACCCTTGACTATCAAAAATCCGTCCATCTTTGATCAAGAAATATAGAGCAAATAAGTTCTTGTCGGTTTGAGCGAAAGGATTTTACGTTTTAATAAGAGTTTTTCCGGTTTCACTTTGTCCTCTTCTCTCTAAGGATCTCAAACATCACGGACCATGTTCTTGTCGGTGTCTGTTTTACTCTTCACTTTGGTGTTATACGGTCACAAGTAAAAACAAGGTAACAGTATAACACCGGTGAAGAAAACAAAACTTTCCTCAATTTTTTTAATCTCCACCTTCCATTTACTCGAGATCACGATTGCGAGAATCTTTCTCATGAGCTTGAAGGCGGCGGTGTTGCCCTCAATCTCACGGTTGCCCGCATGTGCAGCCGTGAGATTGAGGGCAACACCTCAGCCGGGCTCATGAGAAAGATTGCCTGTCAGATCTTGGGTAAATGGAAGGTGAAGATTGAAAAATTGGAGGAAAATTGTTTTCTCTTCAGCGGTGTTATCTTTGTTACCTTGTTTTACTTGTGACCACCTATCACCGATGAAAAAGCATGTCGAGGTATAGGGCGTGATCTTTGAATTCTTAGAGAGGAGAACGATGGCTGGAAAACTATATTAAACGAGGAAAATCCTTTGCTCAAACAAGAACTATTTGCTCTATCTTTTCTTGTTCTAGGCGAGATAGGGTTTTGATAGTTGTGGATGATAACGACTCTCATCTTGTTTATAAATGTTAATTTAATTCATCGTTGTAAAATTATATATTTTACAGCAAAGAATTAAATATTAATATTTAAAATTATTCACAATAGTAATCACGCATTTCGGGATGGGATAGGTTTATCAAACATGCACTTAAAGGGACGAGTAGGTGGTTAGGTAGGGACACCATTATCCTTTAGTTTAGTTTGAACTAGAGCTCAAGATTTGTTGATACAATTATTCACAATATTAATAGGTAAAAAGTCGGCGGCCCCAATTTAAGGCGGCATGGAGCATTACAATGGAGAAATTGTTTCCGCGAGTTTCAATTTCAACAAGACATTCTTGAACTCACGCGCTTTCACCAAAAACAACACCGGAAACTTATTGACGGGGAGGTATAGCATGCCGTGCATCTGGTCTCTAAAAGATTGGAAGATTGATTGGGATGCGCTCAGAGCTGCTTCGTGCTTTTGGGATTCGGAGCGACATGTGTTCACCCTATCGTACAACGATACGGGTGCCAACGATGGAGGATTTTCGAGCAGCGGCGGGTGTGGGCGAGTCGAGGGCGTGGCATTTCCTCGAGACAGGACGATCGATTACGGAGCAAGCTATCGAATTCTTGGGATTATCGGCGGGCGGGTATCGGGCATTGTCGTTGACGATAGATTCATAGACTTGACTCATATAGCCGAGATTGAGTCGGACCGGCCGGGCTGTTTGATCTATCCACTTCCTTAGATATATTCATGTTGCTCATTACATGCCTTGCGCACTACTTACTGCGGCTACATCGGAGTGTGTCAGCTCTGGCCCATTAGAGATCATCGGGCGGGCGAGAGGTGATCGAGGAGTTGACATCGGCATATTCAATGCAGTCGAGGAGCGATGGACATCATTCAAGCTGTTGCTAGCGGAGACATACCACGGCATTGATAGATTAGCCAGGAGGATCCAAAGATACGTGGGTTCGAGCGGCCCAGTTACTATCATTGTGGGCGTATGAGAGATTTCGCTTGATCTCGCAGCTGCCGGAGGGCGAGACGGCATTACCTTGGGTGAGCCCGGACGGCGCGGGATATTGAGGGATGCCGCTGCGAGAGTTGGCATAGGAGGTTGGCCTTGGCCCGATATGAGACCGCAAACTGAACTATTGGATTCCGGCATGGGGATTGCGAGACTATGAGAGATATTCGGGACGGGTCGATTATTGTCCGACTTAGGGACTACATGTATCATCCTTTTGCATTCCATCTCTAGTGAGCTTGAGACAGTACGGATACCCGCGACGAGACCATTCGGACTTTGAGAGAGCGATTGGCGACTAATACAATGCCGATGATTATGGCCCGAGCCTCGGACTACACATTTCTTTGGCGAGCATTTCTAGAGGGCTTTCTTCCGATACGACCACTACTCTAGTCATACTAGAGGTAGCACATTTCGACCACCGAGTATCGACATGGTACGAGGAGCGGCAGTCTGTACGGTGATGATAGAGGCTCGGCAGAGAGTGTTTTGGGGCGAGACTATTCTTCAGTAGGACATTAAGAGGCATGGAGGCCAGAAGGCACTGATGAAATCATGGCGACATTGCGGCAGATTATGAGAGACGGGGAGATTCGGAGAAGCTGCTTTGAGAAATGATCCGAAGTGATAGCTCGCGGGGGAGGCCTTGAGGCGAGGAAAGAGAAAGCGTGCGAGAGCTACCGAGGCTGATATATCCACCCGGCTCACACGATACACGAGCCGGGACGAGGTTCGGCCCGGCTTTTTCAACATACCTAGACCAAAGACACTCCCGGGGACCGAGGCGGAGGAAGAGTAGAGATTCGAGTTCGGGAGCGGGAGCGAGTTCCTAGACACTTTAAGAAGACACATTAATATATTGTTAAATATGAGTTAGAAGCTTTATATTTATTTTAAGAAGATACGTATTTGCTTTTAAGTTTGTAATTCAAATTTAGGGAATGATAATACGTTAGTTACTTCTAAGCTGTTAATATATTATGAAATCCAATAATTATTAACATCCCGATTTTGTTTCATCCGTCGATTAAATTGAGTGTACGTATAATATATGGATTGCAATGCGGGAGTGATGTACGGTGCGATGATCGTAGTTGGATGTATAAGCGGAAGTTGCCGAATCGACGCGGTATCAATCCTGAGTTTTATAGAGGGTTGAAGGGTTTGTTGAATTTGCTCAATTAAATAAAACCGGTCACATGGATAAGGATGGTAAGATTAGGTGTCCATGCGACAAGTGTTGTAATGTCAAGTATCTAAGCTTGATCGAGACTCAGAAACATCTTTTTGCGTAACGGGTTTGAAGTTGGGTACAAACGGTGGACCCGTCGTGGTGGCGAGATTGCGCACAAATGTTGCGAATAATCCCCGAGGAATATTCATGTACCTCCCGAACCCGAACCTATTATTCGGGACAATGAAGAACCACCTTTGAATATGGAAGATATGGTTAGGGATGCGGCTAGGTCCTTCCTTCGATTGGTCGAGAGAACCAACGGCGAAGAACAAACCCCTGCGGCCAAGAAATTTATTGATGCTATGGACTCTGCAAAGAAGGTCTATCCAGGTTGCGAGATCGGTGTGTTTGGAGGCGTGGTGAGCTCCTTAACATAAAGGCGGTGCAATATTAGCGGTGCTTATAATCGTATCATGAAAGCAATTAAGCGGATGTTGCTTAGAAAGAGAATAAGATGGTTACAAACTTTTATGAGACAAAGAAGTTGGTTGGGCGATTGGGCTATGTTATGAAAAGATTGATGCGTGTAAGAATGGCGCATGCTATTCTACAAGGAAGATTCACGAGAAGACGAGTGTTCAATTTGCGGACAAAGTAGATATAAGCCAAGTCGGAGGGGAGTTCAAAACACAAGAAAAACATACCACATCGCGGTTGCGTTACATGCAGATTGATTCCAAGGCGCACGCCTCTACGCGTCTAAATCTCTGCGAGAGGCAATGCGTTGGCATAAGGAAAGTTTGCGTGAAGATGGTGTGTTGATTCATCCCGGTGATGGGGAGGCATGGAAACACTTTGATGAGACTTATCCGACTTTGCGTACGAAGCAAGAAATATACGGTTATGCATACGCTCGATGGTTTCAATCCGTTTGGTCCTGGGGGCAAAAATCTTACTCTTGTTGGCCCAGAGTTATAGCCACTGTCTATCCTGATCTTCCGCCTGGTTTGTGTATGAGTGATCCCTACATGTGTTCTTGTCGTTATTCATCTCCCGGCCCAAGCAGCCCTGGGAGGAACATTGACGTCTATCTCCGACCTTTGATGGACGAATTGGAAGCAGCTTTGGGGAGGAGGATGGGAGGTCGAAAGCGTTATGGGGATGCTTTCAAGCGAGAGAATTTCAGCATGAAGGCTGCGTTGATGTGGACGGTTAATGACTTCCCTTGCATATGGGATGTTATCGGGTTGGAGCACCCACGGGAAGTTGTAGCCTGTCCGTATTGTATGAGTGACACAAAGTCTTTCACGCTCACGCACTCTGGAAAACCATGTTGGTTCGATTGCACCATAGACAATTTCTTCCGGAGGACCACCCATTCGGGACCCGGAAAGAATGCGTTTAAAAAGAACAAGATTGACCATGATATGAGGCCCGATTCGTTTAAGTGGTGACACGGTCTATGAGGAGGTATCTAGATTGCCCCGATCCTCGGTGGGGGAAAAAAGTTTTCGAAGACCAAAATACGAGGGTTTGGGACTACCCATGCTTTGGATGTTGAGGAGTATATTTTGGGAGGTTTGCCAAATGCTTGGAAAACAAATCTCATTCGGCATAACCTTGACGTGATGCACATTGAGAAGAATGTATTCGATAATGTTTTTAACACGTTGATGGATTTCAAAGAGAACAACTAAAGACAAGCGAAAAAGCTCGAAAGGACCTTGGGAAATATGTGGCGGCGGCCTTAGAGCTTGGTATACGGCGTCGGTACGATGGTAAACCCGGTTAGGCCAGGTGGCTCGATACGTGCTTACGAAAGGAGAAAAGAGGCTCCTCCTCCTGAAATGGCTCAAGGAGTTAAGGCTTCCGGATGATTCTGTCTAACATTGGTAAGCTGTGTCAATGTAGAGGAGGGGAAAGTGCGGGGTTTGAAGAGTCACGATTGCCACGTTTTCTTTGGATAGGCTACTTCCGATTGCTCTCGGGGTCTCTTGCTGACAATATGCGGGTGGCGTTAACGAGTTAAGTGAGTTTTCCGAGCGTTAACATCGACCACCTTTGCGTGTTGATCACATGAAAAAGCTTGAGGAGAGCATCGTAGTGACTTTGTGCAAACTTGAGAAGATATTTCCTCCTTCATTCTTTGATTCTATGGAGCATTTACCGGTCCACTTGGCATACGAAGCTAGAGTCGGTGGTCCGAGTTCAATACGAGATGGATGTATCCATTTGAGAGGTAATTGAATTTATTCTATTTCTAAATAATTTGAGCGTTAACAATATACCTTCTTTAACATTATTTATGTTTTAATCTACGAATGACTTTTAGGTATCTAGGCCAATTGAAAAGGAAGATG
>JAFEMH010006765.1:0-113416 GCA_022495995.1 Adenophora triphylla var. japonica | reverse complement strand
ACCTTCTTGGAAGTGAAGTACCTTGTAGGACTTGGCCCGACCCGTTTTGTGGTGAAGTAGTCGATGGCTTCACTAAGATGAACTTCGCTGAGCCCAGATTAGCTTTGCTGGCGGAGCGATTTTCCAGATGACGTCAATTCCCAGTGGCGAAAGGGCGAGGTGTAGTCAATGCCGGTAGAGATCGTGGGGTGGTAGATGATTGAGGTTGGAGAACCGTTGGCACTTGTCGCGGCTTCGGACCAGAAGTGGATGCAATGCTGCCTCCATGGAGATCCAGGTAGTAGCCACGTCCACGAGAATGATTTGCATCGGGGCTCACAGGCGTTCGTATGGGGACCCGCGAAGAAGCCCCGTTGTGGACTTCGTTCATGAACTTGTACGCTTCTTAACTTGGCGATGCGGCGTAGGAGTGGCCCGTAGTAGCGTTTCTTGGTATAACGTGTCCCAGGGATGGCACGAAGTGAGAGGTAGCGTTTTAGGGCCATGATGCTCTTGAGTCTTGACCCCTCTGTGCATTGTGGGTCTTCCTTATTCAATGAAGGTGATTTCCCGTTCTTGAGAGGTATTGGAAAATCGGGTGTGTCTTTGGAAACGACGTCGGACTTTGCGTCAAAACTTTGGCTCTTCCGGCAATTCCCAAATTACTTTGTGTTTAAAACCTCCTCGGCGGCTTGGGCCCGGTTTTTCTCTCGTTTGACAAGCATGCTTAAAGATGTTGCTTAATGTATTGTTCGTTTAGTAATGTGTACGCTTCTTTATCGAAGTGAATGCACGTTATTAGTTTGTGTGTTAGTTAATTTTATCGAGTTGTTAAAGATGCAATGAGAGATACTCGGAAAGATCAGAAGCATTCATTAAGAGCATACGGGAATACATTATTGGCAATGAGTTCGTAATCTTAAGGTGAGGCCATCGGATGACTTCCGAGAGACTCAAATTAAAGCTAATGGACTAAGGATGAAGTTTTGACAACTCAGACTGCAGGACTACGAGGAGGTCAGAGACCAAGGGGTGTTCGATCGTGTGTCCTTTTTCTTTGGCGGTGGAGTGGGGAGAAGGTGGCCTGATTATTGAGTATGGCGATGATAGGCTTGATAGGGAGATGGGGCTTGAAAGGCTTTATGTCACCGTTCCCAGATCTTTGCTATCCACGAGAGTTATCGAGAGCAAAATCGATTAGATCGCGGCATCTCGATCTCTTCTTTGAAGAAGCGAGGTGGAGCTGATGGCTCGTCCCGAAGCATCGTCTGCGGAGTCTCTTGCTTTTGTATTGGAGGCATTACTAGCTCGAATGCCCAGACCTTTCCGTCCCGATTTGTTGAAGGCGGGGAGTGTTGACGAGAGAGTTTTCGAATTCACTTCCGCGAGAGGGTTTTCCGAACCAAAATTCATTGTGAATAGTGGTGGTTGTGTGGATCGGCCCGGCCCCAGAAGGCGGTCAATGTCGAAGAATGCTCTTCGGACGGGGATTTGGCTTGAGGCCCCGAGATCTTGCCGGAGTTACTGCTTTGGAGCTTGCATCCGCATGGTTTGTCGAAAGCCGGCTTTGTTTGGCGATCGGCTCTGTTCCTTTTACGGATCTTCTTCCGACTGATTGCCGGCCTTCCTTGTGAAGTACTTGGCTCATGTCGAAGGCATGTAGGACGAAGATCGGAGATTGCGTGCAAGCCTCTTTTGTTATACGTGGAGCGTTTACGTGCGGCTCTCGCTTGTCCTTCACGCAATTAATGTTCGGGAGTAGGAGAGTATCCCGGGCGCGTGCGGGGTACATGTTACATTCTTTGATATTGATGATACGTTGAGGTGCCACGATGGCGTTTTCCCAAGCTAGGAGCCCCGGGATGTAGTTCATGTGCTTCATCATTTTTCATCGGGGGAGGAATCTTGTCCCAAAATCAGGAAGGCGGGAGTCTATGTGGCGTATGCACAGGCCTTTGGGCTCTCGATGGTGAACCACTTTTGTGAAGCATCAATGCCGTCATCATCGTGTTTTGATCTAAAACCGGGACGCCGGTTGGTGTCGGTCCTTTTCGGTGACTTATCTTTGTCGCCCGTAGATGATAGTCGAATCTTGTTCCTTGGATGAACTTTACGCTTGATGGAGAGTGGATGCCACCCCATTGATCTGATGTAGCCAAGGGCGTCCCCAAAATGGCGGTGAAGGTGATCGGGATAGTCGATGACTTGGAAATCTGTCGGGACCATTTGTTTTCCAAACCACAAGGGTTGAGTGGCTATTCCCAGGCTGGGCGGGATGTTGAAGTCGTATGCCTGTGATTGCACCCAGTCGAGGAGCTTTAGATCCCGGTTGCTTTGATCCCACTATGCAAATCCGTCATTTTGGTGGAAGAGACGTTCGTGGATGATCCCCAGCAATCTACCCAGCACTTTGAGAGACGAGCGCTGCGTCCGGTTGAAGGCTGTTATGTAGAGAGAGCTCGTTGTGGTCGGCCCCAAATTTTGGAAGATCGGAGCTATACTGTGAAGGTGATGATATTGCTTTGTAATTGACGTTGCCCGATCCCATACGAGCTTGCTTGCATCGGTGTGTACATTTGTGATGGGAACCGTAGTGCAGGCCGGGGCTTTCTTCCAACTTGAGCTTGTGCGGATAAGATGAGAGTGAGTAAGGACCAGTGAGATGTTAGCTTTGAGTGCGCTTGAGGTTTGTGTCGAAGGCAAGGATCTTGAACCTTTGGGTCGAAGGTTTCGGCTTCTTTGGCGTAGGGCCAGCACTTTTCAATTCGTAGCTCAGGTATGGTTGGCCTTTTTTTTTTTTGTCTGTCAGTGGAGGATTATGGGATTTGGCCAGGAACGTGTCGAACATTCACCTCTGGACCTATGGTTTTGCTTGTCTCTCCGTTTAAGGAGTGGGAGGAGCACGATTGGCGTAAGGCCGGGCTGCGCATTTCAATTCGTTCCTTTGTCATGGCTTTCTTGAAGCATCAAATAGTGGCTTTGAGATCTTCCCAAGACGGGGTTGGATTATACGGACCTTCGGGCCTTCGGTGGCGGTGCGGCTTCGTCCCGGTGATCATGGAGCAAACATTGCCGTGGCCACTGTGCGAGAACTAAGGTTTGGGGAGATTTCTTGGAGTAGATGACATAGTAGTCAAACTTTCTGAGGGTTCTCGAGGTTCCGGCCGTGGGATCACCCAGTTCATACCTCTTTTTCGGTTTTGTTGAGAAGATAAGCTTCTTCTTTCGTCGAGGACGGCCCTCGTTCATTGCATCCTAGAATTCCATTTCCGGACAAACACTTTGCAATCACGATCACGGACGTCCCACGAGATGTGTTCGTTGTTCGGCGGTGGTACGGGACCTCGGGAGGCTGGATGGGCGGGCTTTCCTCTTGGAAGGTCTTGTGGCCTTACGTCGTAAGCTTGCATGGCTCGTACGAGGGTAACAGGTTGACTTACGGGAGACAATGAGAGACGTTAGAGGCTGTAGGAGACGATCTGACTTGGGAAGCCCCGAGGTAGTTGGGTAGCTAAGGTTCGAAGTGGTGCATGGCACCTTGATCCGAGCTTGTTGCTCGCCTTGACGTTTCTCGAAATAGCCGTGAGGACTGCCAAACTTCTTCCGGTGTTGGGAAGCATGCTAGAAGTATAAGGAGCAAAGGACAACAAAATTTTAATTATGTCTGCCCAAAGAAACAATATGGGAAGAACTCTCGGATGAAACGAAGGATTACGAGAGTGTAGCTTCGAAGGAAATGGCTTATGGAGTTGGCCGCATCCACTGCTCAACCGCTTACAGTGGAGCAGGTGGTGCTTGTGGCAAGTGACCGCCCTTCTTCTTCGACCGCTCCTCCCGCCTTCAAAGCAAGAATAGCGTTCCTAGGAAATACGTGATCAAACCAAAGCCGGTTCCCTTTGTTAAGGCTAAAACCGCGCCTCCCAAGCGCATGCAACTCCTAAGAAAAGTAAGGAGTTAGTAAAACCTCATAATGCTTGCGGCTTTCAAAAATGCTCTGTGTGATGATTTAGGTCACAAGGTGAGAATGCCTTTTGCGGTTCACATCGATGCCGGGAAGAGTAAACCTCCTTACTGTCAATGACAGTGTGGGTCGTAAAGGGTTGCTAACCGAGGACCCAAGAAATAAAGGGGACCTCATTCTTAATGTTTACATTTCGGGTCCTGCTAATAATTTAGTCACTCCAAGGATAATGAATGGTATCTTGACGATGCTCAAGACATATATTTGGAGATAGATCATTACTAGAAGATGTCATTGAAGCAAGTGGTTCGTCTGTAATCTTTGGTGACAACAACAAAGTCAAGACTATTGGATATGGTGTAATAAGGAGAGAAACCTAACCATTGAGAAAGGTTTTTCTTGTTGAAGGACTCAAGCACAACCTCCTTTCAATTTCTCAATTCTACAGACAAAGGAATGCTTTGCAACTTCACATCATCAAGTTGCTTTATCAAAGATAGTATTTAAGTCACGCTACTCACGGATTCGTAAGAGTAATATTTACATTATTGATCTAGATTATGCATGTAGTATTACTAATCTACTTTTGTAGCTAAAAATGTGAGCGAAAATAGTTGGCTATGGCACAAGTGGTTGAGCAGCAGACTTAGTATCTAGCAAAGATTGGTAGGGAAAACCTCGTTCGTGGTTTTACCCAAAGTGGTGACCACCATCCTGAAAAATGCGGTGCATGTCAACTTGGTAAGCAATCCGCGTCGTCTTTCGCAGCCAAGACCGCTCCATTAACTTCAAGATGCTTACAAGCGCTTCACATAGATTTGTTTGGACCCGTAACTTATTTGCCCGGCATTGGAGGAAGTAAATATATTTTAGTGGTGATGGATGATTATTCAAGATATACGTGGGTTGAGATGATGATTTCCAAAACGATTGCTATGAGATCCTCACCGCACTTTTAGACGGCTCCAAACTCAAAAGAAGACGACATCGTTAGTGTTCGATCGAGATAATGGAGCAGAATTTAAGAACAAAGGTGTTGGTCGGTATTGTGATGACCGCTGGGATTGATCAAAATTTCTCACATGTGGTGTTCCACACACCAAAATGGGGTTGTGGAAAGGAAGAAACAGGGACGTTGATTGAAATTTGGAAAGACAATGATATACGAAGCTTGAGCGCCTCGGTATTTACAAAATTTGAAGCAATCAACAACCTTGCATGCTTCACTCCAGGCAGCTCCCTCATCAACAGACCCCATAACAAGACTCCCTATGAGCTTTGGAGAGGAAGAACCCCCAACATTGCTTTCTTGAAGATCTTTGGTAGCAAATGCTTTATCCTCTACGAGAGGAAGAGAAAATAGAGGTAAATTCGGAGCCAAGTCAGATGAAGGTATTTTGTTGGGTATGCTAAACATTAAAGCTTTCCATGTTTTCAATAAAACTAGTTTAAAAATAGTTGAGTCTGTCCATGTTACTTTTGATGAGCATTCTCTCCTTGAGCCACATTTGGCTCCAAATGTTGTTGATGATTTTGTTGAGCATAATGAAGCAGGTGAATCCTCTAGAACGCACTTTGAACCTCAGCCGCAAAATTCAGCACCCTCAGCGAAATTCCACTCGAAACCGCACATTTGAAATACGCTTTTTGAAATTCCCATTCCGTTACGAGCTCAAGGGAAGAAGATGTTATGAGAATTCCGTCCATCCATCTTATTGAACCTCTTCGTCAAACTTACCTTCCATGACTTATTTGAAGGATCTAACGATGTTCCAATTGAAAATCTTTAGCAAACCTCGGGTCCTGACGGACTTACCCCAGAAGGTTAGTGAAGTCGGCCAGTCACCCTCTCTCCAATGTGATTGGTGATCTTGTTTTAGGTGTTCAAACAAGGAGATTGAATTATGATGAGCATACTTCCTTGTTATCTCAAGTTGAACCCAAGAAGATTGATGAAGCACTCCAAGATTCCGGTTGGTCGTTGCTATGCAAGAAGAACTCAACCAGTTTGAAAGATGCAAGAGTCTGGACTCGGGTGCCTAGACCTCGGGATCAAGGAGTGATAGGAACTAAGTGGGTGTTTAGGAATAAGATGAATGAGAATGGAAGCATCACTAGGAATAAAGCAAGGTTAGTTGCACAAGGATATAGGCAAGAAGAAGGAATTGATTATGATGAAACCTTTGCTCCGGTTGCAAGATTGGAAGCTATTAGGATCTTCTTAGCCTACTGCCTCTTTCAAGCGTTTTCAAGTTGCATATCAAATGGACGTGAAGAGTGCTTTCCTCAGCTTGGTGAACTACGAAGAGACCGTGTATGTTGCCCAACCGCCTTTGGAGTTTGAAGACTCCAAATTTCCCGATCATGTCTACAAACTCCGAAGCTTTATATGGACTTAAGCTAAGCTCCAAGGGAATGGTAATGAGACTCTTTCTAAATTTTTACTAGAAAAAGGATTTAAACGCGGTAAAAAATCGATACAACTCTTTTTATTGCCAAATATAATGAGCATACTTTTACTTGTTCAAATATATTGTCGATGATATTATTTTTGGTTCTACTAATGAGTTACTTTGTAAGCGTTTCGAGAAGCTAATGAAAAGCAAGTTTGAGATGAGCATGATGGGAGAATTAACATTCTTCCTCGGGGAGGCTTCAAAATCAAGTAATGCGAAGAAGGTATTTTCCTACGAGTCAAGCCAAATACACCAAGGAGTTGATAAAGAAGTTTGGATTAGAAAATGCTAAAGCATATGATAACTCCAATGGCCATCGGCAATAAGCTAGATAAGGATCTAAAAGGTAAGAAGGTTGATCAAACCCTATATTGAGGTATGATCGCGCTCATTACTTTATTTAACCGCTAGTAGGCCCGATATTATATTTGAGTGTGCTCGTGTGACATGTGCCACGCTATCAAGCAGATCCTAGAGAAGCACACTTGATTATAGTCAAGCGTATAATTCACTATCTTATACGGAACCACTACAACCTTGGACTTTGGTATTTCCAAATATGTCGAACTTCGATCTTGTAGGTTATTCAGGAGTGCGAGACATGCGGCTTGTACTATTGGACAGGAAAGCGCTAGTGGTACTTGTCATTTTCCTCGGGAATAGACTAGTTGCTTGAGCCGGCACAGAAGCAAGCTTCGGTTTCGGTGTACAACCACGTAGGTAGCCGAGTATATTCTTTGCTTGGAAGGCATTCTTTGTCATCCAAATCCTTTGGATGAAGCAACGGCGGCAGCGCTTGAGTGGACTATGGAATTGAAGAAGGAAATTGCCCTATCACGTAATGCTGACAACAGCTTCAACTTAATTTCTGTCTCCAAACAACCACTGTCATGCATTCCAAGACCAAGCATATAGATATCAAGTATCATTTCCTCAAAGACCATGTGGAGAAGAGGAATATCCATTTAGAGTATGTGGGGACAGACGAGATTGGCGATATCCTCACCAAGGCTCACGGACTCCAAGAGATTTTCTTTTCTCGAGGAGAAATGGGTATGCTTGAACTTAAAATGATTCCATACTTTTTATTTGCTAACTTGTATGTTGAGTATAGGTTGATATTCCATTGAAGATTCAAACCGCCTTGTTGAAATCGCCTGAACTCAAACCGCAAGCAGTCAAACCGCCTGCATCCAACCGCCAGTGTCAAACCGCTTGATCCATGCCTGACCGCTTAGACTCAAACCGCGTTTCAACATAAGAGTAAATTCTGTCTATTTTTCTTATCTTTATTAAAAAAAAACTGTTCAAATTACTTTTATTTATTTTTTAGTCCTTATTTTGACATAAGGCTATTTTTGCAAATGTTTTCCCACGTTTATTTCAATTTAACAACATTTAATGCTAAGGGGACATGAGCATTAAAATTCTTCATGTCAGCCGTCATAGAGAGAAGTGCAGGAGGTGAAAGGGTGCAACAGTTGGTATTTTCAATCATTTTCTTCGAGCCAATCGCCCGCCCCTTCACACTATATATACCTTGTTTGGTGAAAACTCTAACCTTTTACCTGTCACTCTACGCACTTGTACTTTCTACCAAACCACTCTCTCTCTCTCTCTAAAACCTTCAAAAACTCCATTTTTTCAAACTTAATCAACAATGACTTCAACTTCAAAAAGGCAAAGAGCCTCTACAGTAGCAAGAGCACCCAAGAAACCCATCTTGGAAATGGTAAACAATTTCTAACCCTTAACTCTTTTAAATTTATGAAATCTGCCATTGATGAACTTGAACAAAACTGTTCGTATTCTTGAGTTCATGTCTCAAGTGATTTTGTTCTTGTTTCTTGCTCATTTTCACTGATTTTTGTTGGGTTATGTTCGGATTTATGCATGGATTCCATATACTCCCTCCGTCCCACTATAGTTGACACCCAAGGAGTGGGCACGGGAACTAAAAAAAACAATTAAATAAAGAAAATGTGTGGTAGAAAATGAAGAGAGAGAATGAGTGGGGTAAATAGTAGTGTTGGTTGAATAAATTGAGTGGTGAAAATGAAGAGAGAGAATTAGTGGTGGGGTCCATCTAATATAAAAATATAAAAACTAGGTTATTTTTGGAAGGTGTCAAGTGAAGTGGGACGGCCCAAAATGGAAAGAAGTGTCAAGTATAGTGGGACGGAGGGAGTATACAGTTTATTTCATGATCAATCCATGCCTTGAACACTAATTTGATGATTTTCAGTTTATGTTCATTCGAAACCCACTTCCATGTTCTTGTTGATTCTTGGTGATTCTGTACAAAAGTTGTTATTTTGATGATATATTGTTAGTCTACAACTTGTTAGGATCATTTTGATATGCTTTTTGTTGATTTTGGTTAAGTTTTGATAATCTCTGTTCTTGGTGTTCATGAACTGTTCTTCATGAAGTTCATAGTTTTTTCATGAAACTTCATATGTTTTGGATGCCTTGATTCTGAATAGTGTTTTTCATACTTAGAAAAAATTTGGATTTTTTTTTCATAAAGTTCGGATTTCCTATGTTTTGAAATCGCTTGGATTCTAAAACGCTTCCTCTTTCAAAACCGCATGCCTGGTTGTTTGTATTCAAACCGCATGCTATCTTCCAAGGCTAAAACCGCATGTAGGAACCACATACTGTTTACTTCTTTTCTTTTGAGATTTTAATAAGTATATAGGCTGGACACCATAATCTTCCCCTACAAAACACTACTTGCATGTGTGGGATAAATTTGGATTACAATTCCACGTACTTAAGTAATCTTGTTCTCAAATCTTCATTTTCTTTTAGCATTTATAGTTCACTTGTGGTTTGAAATGCTTCATTTTCAAAACCGCACCACTGCTAAACCGCTTGGTGCTCAAACCGCTTGTGAACTGTGAATACAAAAATGGATCTAACACTTAATGTTTTCTCTGTAGGATCCAACTACCTTCCTACCTGGATGGGAAGTAAATGAGGCTGAATTAAAGACAGATGCTTTAGGAAGGGAACTACTGAGGAAGTTGAGAGTATCTGGCATCATGCCCCTCTTCACTAAGCAGCAGGATTTTATTGTACCTTCCTTTGTTGATCAATTCTATGCAACTGCCAAGCATGGATCAAGGGTGCTAGAAGAAGGTCAAAGAGTTTCCTGCCTAACTGCAGTTATAGAAGGCCTTGAGCTCTCCATTGACTATATTGACATCAGAAGAATTTTCAAATTCAAAGTTGGAGGATCTCCTATAGAAGTGGATCAAGTGATTCAAGACAATGCTGCCTTTCAAACCGCCAAGGAAAGTACTATGGTTGGGAAATTCAAGAAGATCCCAAGGAAAGGTTTTGGTGAGCTGATGAGCCACCTGGGCTATCTTGTTGGGAAGTCAGTGTGTGGTAAGGCGGGAACCACAACAATTTCACATCCCAACAATGGATGTATAGTTCAGCAATTTTTATGGAGATTATGTTGCATTGGCCAAGAATCCTCTACAAGGAGATACGTGACAGTGTTGAGACATATCAATCAAAGAGGAAAGGAGAAGAGCAACGATGGAGACCTTTTTGCCGGATCTTGACGACACTCTTAATGGATTTTGAACATCTGGAGGAGATAAGAATCCTGAATTGATGGTTGATTGTTCTGAAGAATCACTGGGATTGCTCACCTGCCACTCTTTCAGATATGCCAATTGGGATGCACTCTACAAATCTTTGTATGATGCAGATACTCATCCCAAGAAAGAGCCTTACGAGCTTAGAGATCCCACAACCGCTCCTCAAGCTAAGGGTGTAAAGCGGTCAAGGAAGCCTCCTGTTAGAGCTGAACCGCTCCCCAAGAAGCCCAAGACCGCTCCAGCTACCAAACCGCATGCAGCTGATGATGAAGCTGGTCCAAGTAAGAAACAGAAGCAGAAAAACCAATGAATTTGGTGGATGAAGAGGATGATGAAGAAGCTGAAGATCCAAGTATTCCCAACTTGGTTTCCAAAGCAAAAGTGCCAAGGATGATATGGCTGGGATGACTGTGGAGGAACAGATGCAGTTCCTTCAAGCAAAGATTGACAGACTGGCGCAGGAGCAGGCAGAAAAGTATCAAGCCAAGGGGAAATCCACTGAAGATGGAACCGCCTCCTGAGACCCAACCGCATCCATCCTCTCATACAACCCCTGTCCAATCACCAACCCAATCCCCTCACATATCTCCTGCCCACTCTCCTGCAAAATCCAAATCCAAAACTCCTCCTCTCCAACCTAATGCACCTATTCAGGGGGAGAAACCTATGAAAAGAATGAAGATGCGTGCCAAGAAACCTTCCAGAAAGAGTAAACCAGTTCAACCCTCACCTTCTCCCTCACCTCCTAGAAATTCTCCCTTACCAACTCTTCAAAACTCACCTTCACCTTCCCCCAGAAAATCCCTTTCACCCTTATCCTCTCAATCCCCAAATCATTCACCCCAACATTCCCAATCCATAAATTCCCAACACTCTAACCAAATCCCTACTCAATCCAATGCTTTCCAACAATGGCAATCCAAACCCTCTGCTGGTTATGCCACCTCCAAATCCATTAGGGAGGATCCAACACCTACCAATTCTCCTAACCAAAACCGCTCCAGATCACACTCCCCTTCCAAATCACTAACTCCACAAAATTCACCCCTAAGACAGAAATCCCCTCCTCCAACCATTCCTCCCCAAACCCAAACCGCACCTGAAACTACTCATTTCCAACCGCCCCCAACTTTCCAAACCGCCTCCACCTCAACCGCTCATCCCTCTGAATACTCTCAAATCCTCCAAACCCTTAACCTCATCCAAGGCCAACTAGTAATCAACCAAGGTCATGTCATTTCCCTATCCGCTTCTAATGCCTCCCTCCTTAAATCAAACCGCTCCCTCCAAGCCAAGGTAGAATCTCAATCCCTTGAGATGGAAACTCTTAAATCTTCATTGCTTGATGCCATTAAGGGGGAGAGATCTACAACAATTCCATCCTCCTCAACCGCTCCTGATGACCTAACCGCTTCAATCATCAAAATCGTAGCTGAAGCATTTCAGAAATCCTTTGAAAAAGGAATGATCAAAGCCTTAGGAGATAAGGCATCAGTTGCTGAGCTGAACAAAACTTTGGATAAACTTGGAGAAAAGATCTGCACTTCCCTAGAGAAGGATCTTGGAAATTTAAGCTCAAAATTCCTTGACTTTCTGACCTCCAGACCGCAGCAGTCTCAAATTGTTCAAACCGCTCTGGATTCCCTTCGTGAAGAAGTGCTGCAGTAGATTGATTTGTTCAAGGTGGATTCTAAGGTGAATCTGGATACTGTGTCAGATGCAGTGAAGGCCAAGCTAAAAGAAATTCAAGAAGAATTCACCGACCGCTTGGACAACTTGAAGACTAGATTCAACTCCAAGATTGAAGCTGAAATCCACAACCTCAAATCCTCTCTAAAGGTCACCATTAACCTTGAGCCAATGGAGCAAGTAATTCAAGCTCAAACCGCTGCTGTTCAGGAGGAAGTGCATACCATCTTCAATTCCCTTTACTCATCCCTCCATGTTCAGCTGGATACTATCAAGGAAAATCTGATTGCAAATACCCAAGCGGTTGGAGCTACCAATTCCACTTCTGCACACTCTGTAAATGCTTTGAAGAAGCTGAAATCCACCCTCACCGAAACTGCTGAAGAAGTTAGAAGAATGAGGAAGGCTTTTACACCTGACCAATCTGCTGCTGGACCGCGTCAAGCTGAGCATGAAGTCAATAAACCGCCTCAGCAGTAACCGCACCTTCTTGTAATTTTTGAACTCCTTTTTGTAAGTTGGACCGCACTCTCCTTGTATTATCTTTGTCCAACTTATTTGGTTTTTGCTTTTTGTAAACATGTAATTTCCTTTCATACCTTGTGACTGTAACTGCTTAAGGTATTAATGAAAATTGCATCATGGTTCCAAAACCTTGTTCATATCAAACTGTTTGTTTGTAGAACAATGAAACCTCTTATGGTCTTAAACCTCATTCAAATATTTTTCAACTTAAAAAATCACTTTTTTGAATTGAAGTTTCAACATTCAGTTTAAACTGCACTTTGAACTTAAACTCATATTTTTCAAGTGCACTGAATGCATTTCTCTACTTTTTAAATTGTAAGTTTTTCAATCCTTCAGTAGTATAGAAATCTATAGCTTAAGCTAGTATGTGCATTGACTTGGGACATGACTTACCATGTTTATTCCTATGGACATGTTTTTACCAAGTACAATGTTTGCTTTTGCTGTAGTAGGTAATGGCATCAATCAAATAGGGGAGATTGTTGGGTATGCATATTTTATCCCTCCTATTTCAGGTTAGATTTGATTGATACCATAACATCCTGTCTATTTTAAGGACTTTAGGACCCTATGTAATGAAGCTTAGACTTCAATTTTTCAGCTAAGTCCATTTTATAGAATATGTTAATTTAGGCTTGAAGACTGGCACAAGACTCCTTGGATCTGAGGATGTTGTTCAAGGGTTTCAGACCGCCTTATCCAAAACCGCCTAGCAAACCGCTTCATGCAACCACTTTGTGGAATCTTAGTCTGAAAATGCTCTTGAACCCCTAAGTGCAAACTGCTTCATGAAAAATGCTTTGTAGTTACAACCACTTAGAAATCCTCCTCTGGTGAACCGCTTACACTTGGAACCGCTTACACACCAAAACCGATCCAAATATTGAAGACTTGAAGTGAACCACATTTGACCGTTGGAATCCACGTCAGCAATATCAAAAGTCAACCACCATATCTTGTCACGTGACTACTTTTCAGACAAGATCTGCAAGGATCTTGAAAAGGTGACAGATGTCCTAACCACCTTGATTGCAGCTGAGGTCTGATCAGCTTTACCTGCAACAACATTTCCTAAGAACAAAAGTGGTTATTGTGGCCAATGGGAAAGCATCAAGTATTATCCTTGCAACAGCTGTGTCCAACGGCTATATCTTGAATGCTTGGGTATAAATACCCCTAATCATCACCATTTGAAGATTGCTTGAGAAATTAATTTGCTGTGAGTTCATAGAAGCTGAAACTCTGCCCAGAAATTCATAGTCCTTTGAATCTTCATCTTCTACTTCAAGAAACATATATCCCAGCCCAGAAATCAAGCCTTATACACATCAAGAATCATTGTGCTCTACATCTCAAAGATTTAAAGAGCCTTGATCTTGAACACACACACACATACACACCTCACTTGTTTAATCACATAGATTATTCATTTGAGATACACTGGTCATAGTTTAGGATTTAATCTTCATAGAAAAGATTTTAGATCTGAGTATTACTCATTGTACTTTGTAATCTCTCATACTCAATATAAAATCTCTCTTAGAAATCCAAGACTAACCATCTTGGTAGTGGACGTAGATTGTTTATCGATTGAACCACTCCAAATATTGTGTTCTTATTTTTCTCGCATTTATTTTCTTGTGCTTACCGATTATCTATCTTTATCTCTCGTTTGATCTTTATTGTAGTTATCCATTATTGTGAAATGCCGTTTGGAGTTAACATTGTCAAACCTCACTTTCGCTTTATAACCTGCTCGTAATAATGCACTAAAAACCGCTTTGCAAAACCGCTCCTCAAAACCGCTTGTATCTTCAAAATATTCCGCTGTGCATTTTACAACTCTACTTGCGTTTCTTATACACTCGCAAGAGGTTTTGTAAGCTTAGAGGTTTAGTTTTAAATCGAGGGCGAAAAATTTGAAACAGCCTATTCACCCCCTCTAGCCGTATTTTCACCCGTTGCCACCTTGGGACCAACACATCCAAAACAATTCATTAAAACAACACAACATGAATTGAAACAAAAGAACTTTTCATTGAGATTCAAAAGGAAATTACATAGTCCTAGTACTATTACAACAAAAGGAAAAAGAAAATTCTAAGTCTGAACGTCTTCAAAAGGCTTTTCTAAAAACTCCTCGATGGCGGCATCAGTGGCCGGAGGGGTGGTCTGCTCAGATTGTGCATTTGAATGAGCCTCCCTGGTATCTCCACCCTCGATCTCGGCCTCCATATCCTCGTCTTCAATAGCCTCCACCAAGGCTTGGAGGTTGCCGGGATCAACTGGCTGGGGGACCCAAACCTCTCGCTCGCCCGGCATCCTCCCTGGCAATAATGCCCAAGTTATACTCGGAGTAGGGGATAAGATGGTGGAAGGCCTTAGCCTCCTCGTTGAATTGGCCTTGACTGATCAGCCGAGCAATGGCCTTCACATCCATGCCGGTTGAGGGATCGGCCAGAAGACGGCGAGCCAGATGCAAATAGCCGTCTTCTCATCCACAACATCTTGGAAGGCCCGACTAGCCTTAAAACGGACAACAGCCTCCTCTTCCCTAGATATAAGGGTGGCTTCCAAACCCCGGCACTCGCCTCGCCTTCCTCGACCCTTACTTGGACCTCGGCTTTGAGCCTCCTCTCCTCGGCAAGCTCAGCATCCTTTTGCTGGAGACCCTCCTCGGCTTGCACGCGGGCCTCCTGGGCTTGTACGCGGGGCTCCTCGGCTCTCTGGACCTCGGCCTCCACCTTAGCCTGGGCAGCTTCGAGCTCAGCTTCCTTGGCCTTCAACTGTTCGGCCAAAGCTACACCCTTCTTCTGGGCGGCCTTGACCTTGTGCAGCTGCTTATCCGCAACCTTGGCCAAGACATTCTCGTAAGCCGAGATAGTTGCAAACTGCAATATGGGAAAAGTCATAAATTGCACAAGTACCAAAAACGAAGTTGAAATTACGAGATTCGAGATACGAGACAAGTTACCTCAGAAACCAGAAGTCCCTTGCGATAGAGCAGGTGCTCCTTGCTTGGCTTGTCTCGGACAAGCTTCTCAAAGGCCTCCTGATTCAAGGCCCTTTGAATGGGAACTCGGCCCAGTCTCACAAGGGCACCCTCATTGGCTTGCAGAGGGATGCCCCTCAAACGTGGAACATTGGCCACCATTCGTCAGGCAAGCTCCTCGGCATCCTCATAGTCTTTGATGGTCTAGATGGTGAGGGGTGGAGGAGCCTGAGGATTCGAAGACTCCACAAATGGCCCGTTTAGCCGAGGGCTCGACAGGAGCATCTTGGGGCCTCTTCTGACCCGATTGACGGTGAACGAGATCAGTCACCTCGTCAGACGGAGGTTCAATCTCCAGCTCAGTAACATCAACATGGGGGCTATGTCCCTCGATAGTCGACGTATTATCTTGGCCTTCGGAGGCCCCGTCCTCGGCATAGACGTCCCCTCGTAGTTTGACAGGAAGGGGTTGGTCACCCTTAGCACTCAGAAGGAGGTTACGACGGTTGGCCTCCTCCTTCCTATCAGTTAAGGCCGAGAAGCTTGGCCAAACGTCGCCTCTTCTTGATCGATCGACGGCACTTAATTGTTCCATGGCTAACTCGGCCTATTGCTCGGGGGATAAATCTGCAAATACAAGGAAGATCTAGTTACATTGCGAAAATGTATTAAAACAAACAGTAAAAACACAAGTGTTAGAGACGGGGGAAAGATAATTACAGCCTGCGACGTCAACTTCCCTAAGGCATTGATCCTTAGGGTTGAGCTTGCAACGCTCGCATTCATCACGAAACACCAGGCCGGGGTGGATCCTCCAGTCATTGAAATGCCTCCCCCTCTTGACGAGGACGAGGGGAACCACCCCGTCCTTCGGTCCCGACATTAATCCCGCCTGAACATAATAGCGGTCATCGACCTCTAGGGCGGCCCAATTGAGGAACCCAACTCCGGAAAATTCCTCAAGGCGCTTGATCAGGTCTTTGCTCCACCCATACTTCTAAACGGGAAGGGATGAGGACGGCACGTCGCAAGGGGAGGGGAACTTCCAGCCTCATCGGCTCTCCACCCTGATCACATGATTGTCCCAGCCTCCTACCTTGCTGGACAAAGGGAGCATAATCTTCGGCTTAGTTGAGTCACTCCTTATGACTAGGAGCCTCAAACTCTTGACATAGCCAATGTTGAAGAAGTGACGGAAAGTGGCTTGTGTAGGCTTGTAACCTAAGCTACGTCACAAGACTATGAAGCCTACGAGAACCCTGGTCCCGTTGGCTCCCAACATGGCCAGGACAGCCCTCACGTCACCCAGGAATTCGTTGATAAATGGGTCCAATGGGAGACGAAGTCCCAGTTGAAATTGTTTGAAATAGAAGTGGACGTGGTTATCATTGTAGTAGAAGCTCTTCTCTTTGGCATCAGTGGCGAAAACGGGTTTGCCGACATAAGTTAGTCGGAACTCGATCTTATCTACCCCATACTTCGTATATAATTGCTCTAGCATGGGATCCCCGGCCTTAGGCGGTCTTTCTCGGCCTCGTCCACCTCCTCGACCCCCTCTCCCTCGGCCTCTCTTACCTTCGACTTGTTTACTTTCAGCGAAGGCATCAACTATTTTTGTAGATGAGGAGGCTTCACCCCCTCTTCCCGTCATATCTGAAAAATGCCAAGGATCCAAGTTAGTCATCGTCCAAGGCCGGGCTTGAGACGGGGAAGAGGGATGCCCCTCCTCGTCAAGACAGTTAGGCCGAAAAGGGAGCCTTACCACTTAGACGCTCTCGAGCTATGTGATCCGAGGACGGGTAGAACAAATTAATGTGCTCCATCATTTCGGCCCTATCCTCAAACAAGATTATGCTACGAGATGAGGAATCAACTCAGTCTATCCCCGTACTATCGGGGTATTGGATGAACAATTGTGTACGGCCATATTTTCTCAACATCTCTCCTATGTCGGCCAAGTTCAGCATCAACCAAGGTCCTCTCTCTCTCTCCGGTAAACTCTCAGATTGCCCTTGTGGTACCCGTAAATGAATCGAGGAGAATGGTCCCAAGAACGAGCCATTTTCTAAGGAGGAATCAAGGATCAAAGGGGGAGTTCATACAACAATCAAAGATTCAAAGAAATTCAAAGATTTAAAGAAAATTAAAGCTTCAAAACTCAACAATGGCGGTTTCAAAAATTCCAAAACCCACCAAAACCCTAGAAACGGCAAAATTATAGACAAAAAGCAATAAAAGGGAGAAATGTATACCTATTTGCTGAAGAGTAGTCGGAATCAAGTGGTGAAATCACAAACGCTGAAGAAACAAGCCTCGCCGGAAACTGGGTTCGAAAGTTCGCCGGAGGGTTTTCAAAACTTTTTGCCTTTGCTCTCAATGTCACGGACGCTAAGAGGTTAAAATGAAAGGGGGAGTTGGTTTTTATACTTGCCCAAATCGGGTCAAACCCATTAGTAAAATGGGTTAATGGATACGGCGCCCCAACATTAATTGTACGTAACAACTTCCAAGGCATGTCATACCTGGGGGCCCACATCTCATCATCATGTTATTAACCGGCGGATATTGAGGATAAAATGAAGTAGAATCGTCTAATGTAATGTGGTTTGATCATTTGAGACGGATACAGAGTAATACATCGATTAGCAGACCTAAAGAATGGAGAAGTGATAAAATGGCGAGGGGTAGGGGAATACTCAACCAAACGTGGATTAGGGTGATTGAAAACGATGAGTGTAATTGAATTGGATGAAAATATGGCGTTGAAGAGGTCGGAGTGGAGGGAAAAAATTAATGTGGGTGAAAAGGGTTGATTTTTTATTTATCGGTTATATATTTTATTATCACTATTTTTATTTATTTATTTTTTTTTACATTTTTTCTTTCACGATTAAATATGAGAACTTATGTTAGCCGATCCCAAATTATTTTGTGACTAAGGATTTTTGTTGTTGTTGTTGTCGTCTTTTTTTAGCACATGCTTATGGAAACAAATTTACCTGCACGATACGGGCACTTCAGGTTCAGTAGTTTAAAGTGCAATTCAGGTTCAGTAGTTTTAATCTAGCGCACTACATTATTCTATCTTTCGATCAAGATAGCAGTCCGGTAAATTACCTCGACTCCTGTTCACAAATGCTATTCCCGTCCCAGTATTTTGTTTGACACACTGACTAGGACTAGAGCCGTCAAGTTGGGACGGTCCCGTCGGGACGTCCCGTCCCGCCATACAAATGGGACGGGACGGGATGAAATATTTTATTCCCGTCCCGTCTCGTCCTGTTCCCGTCGCGGGACAACATAGTGCGATTCCGCCCATTCTGTCCCGTCCTGCATTGAAAGAAAAAACAATAAACTATGGTTCTTGCACTAGGCAGCAAAGACTAAGAACATAGGTGGATGTGCTATGCTATATTCAGAAACTAAGGCAAACAAAATATGGTTGTGGTGCCCTGATACCTCCTGCTTTTCTTTGATAAATTAAGACTTCAATATATAAATTCCATCATAGCTGAACCAAACATTAGACTCTAAATTAAAGGCTACACTAAGAAAATCAAATTCCATTACAGCTGAACCAAACATCAGATTCTAAATTAAAGGCTACACTAAAAAAGTCGCAACGCAATCATGTTAGCATATTCTGCAGCAGTTAACGCCCAATCTTCTTAACCACCTAAAGTTCTTGGTCAAACAGAAGGATAGGTTGCAAAATTGTGACCGAGAAGGATCTAAATTCTAATAACATAGCAAGATGCAGCATACATTTAAATTCCTTTGGCTTTCGCTGTGGCCTTGGCGCCTAGTCAACGCTTATCCCTCCTAGTCAACGGGTCTCGCATTGTCCCGCGGGATCCCGCGTCCCGCAAATGGGAAGGGATGAGACGGAGTATTTTAGTCCCGTCCCGTTTTGTCCCGTCTCGTCCCGTTCCCGTCGTGGGACAACATAATTTCGTCCCGTCCCGTCCTGTATTCCCAAATTGACAGCTCTAACTAGAACCCAGCCTTGAACTTCTTGAAAGAAGTCCCAAATTACCCCCCCCCCCAAATTCCCTAACGCGTGTTGGAAATCTTAAACCACGGCCTCTTAGGTCCGACAATTTTTCCAATGCCTCCTAATTCGAATGGAACTTGTGAGTGAATCATGTAAGCAAGCTCCAGGGAGTCCTAAACAGATACTTTGAGAGCATCCACAATCCCAGCTCAACTAGTCATTTAGCCCCTCCTTTTTGTTGTATGAAGGACCTTCGACTATTTCTTCGACTATTATTTTTGGTCACTTCGACCAGCAAGTGCCCGACACATACATTCATCTGAGAAGAATGCACTGGCATCTATACTGATGCTATTGTTCAATCAGAACTCACAAACTCATAACAACAAGTTAAAAAAGTTTAGCTTTTTCCACAGGCCAATAATCCAATGCTGTAGCAAGCCCAGAGAAACAACCATGCAATAACACGCAGCATTTTACAAAATAAAAACAAAACCTGCAACAAGCATGAAAAACCATGGCAATGTATTTGCAAGATTTTGTGACAAATCATGTGTCTCAAGATGATGAAACATGGTATGTCGACTACATAGAGAGATACAAATTAGAAACATGGCCATTAAGAAAACTAGTAAGCCATCACAAACAGGTGAAAGTTGGTACCTTTCAGTAGCACCAGCTTATATCTATACTTCAGATTAAGAACCAAACGTTGAATCAACAGTTATATGACACAAGAAAATATATGTAGTGTCTACAGCAATTGTATAAATCGGAGTGTAGAAATTGGGAGCATTGAAATCTTCAGTTATTCACCCAACTATGAATTGGGAACCAAGTTTATCTATATTCTTCTAATCAGTGCATATAGGATACGGAGACGATAACATCATCAGATTTTTGAATAATGCACTAACATTCCAGTTTTCACCCAAATCTTCCCAATATATGTGTATCAAGGGCACTCTAGATTGTGGTGTCAAGTTTGAGAAGACTCAAGATTTCAAGCTGAGTGGTTTTTTAGATAGTGATTGGGCTGGATCAGGGCCGGCCTTTAGCATGAGCGAGGTGAGCGCTCGCTCAGGGCCTCAAAATTTCAAGGGGCACCAAAATTAAAAAAAAACCCATTATATATATTTCTTTCTCCATTGATTGAGTCCATTCGTCTGATCGATCGGCTCCTCGTCTTCCTCAATCCTCCTCCTCCATTAAGTTGATCGATCGGCTCCAATTATTCACCCTCCCCGCTCCTCTCTCGTTGCTGCTTCCTCTCACAGCAATCGATACTCTCTCCCGCCATCAAACCCTAGCCCAGCGGCCGTCCAATCCATTGACGTCGTACCACAAGAACCAAAATCGAAGCTTGAAGCTGTGAATTACAGTGCACAATCAGGTGGGTAACTCAAATTTAGGCCTTGTTGGTTTCGAATTCCACCTCCCACTTGCAGTCCAAGAGCAATTTGTCGATTGGGGAGGTCCGGGAGGAACATCCCTAGATGATCGTCTCGAAATTGCCCCATTCTCACACGCTTGCTCACTCGTTTCCCCTCTCTTCCGTTGTCTCGATATCGCCTTCAAATTCGCCGAAATAGATTACGTCACCAAGGTATTTTTTTTCCCAATTTGGTGAGTACTATAGATTGAGATAGGGAGTGTGTTTTGCAATTCGATTGAAAGCTTTTGATTAGGATTTGGAATTGGAATTGGAAGAGCAATTTGAAGTCTCCTGAAGTCCTGAGTCCTGACTTCTAATTGACTAATTCATAATCCAATGCCTAGAATTTAAGCTGCCAGCCAAACACACTAAGATGAAATTTGGGTTTGATAGATTTGTGGCAATGATCAGGTTGATGATCTTTCTGAGGCATCGAAGTCGATATTGACCTTGCAGTCCAAGAGCAGTTTGTCGATTGGGGAGGTCCGGGAGGAACATCAGATTCGTCAGAGGTCGGATTTAGAGGAGGGGGGCAGTCCAAAATAATTTCTTCCAGTCTCGTACAAGTTGTCCTCAATCACATGATTCATCTCTTTGTCAGGTTCTTTCGTTCTTTTCATACTTTATAATTTTAAGATATGAGTTCTAGAATTAGGAAACAAGATTCCGGATGTGAAAAACGTAAAAAGCAAAAAAGAATTGAAGTGTTTTGGGGCCTCATTTTGAACTTTGCACAGGGCCTCTAAATTATGAGAACCGGCCCTGGGCTGGATCGATTGATGACATGAAAAGTACCTCAGGAAATTGTTTCAGCCTAGGCTCAAGTGCTTTCTCATGGTGTTCAAAGAAACAAGAGATTGTAGCACAATCCACGGCTGAAGCATAGTTTATTGCAACAACTGCAGCAACAAATCAAGCTTTGTGGCCAAGGAAAGTTCTATCCGACATACGCACAGAGCAAAAAGAAAGCACTCAGATTCTTGTTGATAATCAAGCAGCAATTGCAATCTCACGGAATCCAGTCTTTCATGGAAAAACAAAACATTTCAACATCAAGCTTTACTTCTTGAGGGAAGTGCAGCAAAGTGGAAAGGTGACACTTGCATACTGTAAGTCAGACCAGTTGTCAGTCACAAAACCACTTTCAGCTAGCAAGTTTGAGTTACTAAGGAAGATGTTTGGAGTACCTAAAGCAAGGAGGAGTGTTAAGATTTGCTTGAGGACTGCCACATTAATTTTTATTGTAAAGTTCTAATCTTATCTAGGGTTGTTACCTGACTTTATGGGATATTTTATCTTCTCAGTTGAGAATCGGTCAAAAATATTCTCTTTTGGTGCATCGTACCAATTTTCTCTTTCTTTTCTGCTATTGAAAATTCACTTTGCTTTTCTCTTCTTCTCAAAAACTAACAAATCCAATGATAATTCTCGCAATTGAATTTTTGACCGATTCTCAAATAAGTGTCGCATATATATATAAAAACGTATAGTACAAGCAATATACGATAAAAACGTATTTTTTAGAAAGTTTAAATTACAACTTATTATTATGAAACAAATGAGTAACAAGCAAGAGAGAACAAAGGTATCTAACACACTTCAGCCAGATTGTTGCATCCACAGGGAGAAAAAGATAAAGAAGCTGTTTGGTTCATTTTCAACCTTGACAAGATTGAGATTCACAACTTGAAATCTTCAAGCCCAGATTTGTCAATTGGCCTGGAGAAGAACTTACCAATATAATCACCAACCAAAAATTCTTTATACAATATGGGATTTTCTTCTGTTATCAACTCTCTGATCGGACCATAAGTCCTCGGTGGAACAGTTGCACCAGTGAAGAAGCACGCCGTGGAAATCCTCGGTCCAACGAGATTGGCCACAACTCTATGTTCAACACTTTTGAACTTGTCATTTGATATAATCTGTTCCAAGAAAGAGAAAGCAATAGGGGTGAGAGGAATAAAATGAAACCGGAAGACCAATCAAAACTGAACCAAACCAATGTTAATGGTCTGGTCCTGTTTCAAATTCTTTCAGAACGGGTACATTGGTTCGGTACTGGTTCTGAGATTTTTTAATATCGGTTCGGACAGGACCATTGTTATGCATATATATAACTTATTATATACTCCATATATATATAAGTTTGGGGTTATGTTGTTCATAATTATGTATCCAGTGAGAGTATTACTACTTTGAAGATTGATTTCTTGCAGAAGACTAATAATAATCCTATCTAACTGAAAATCCAGTGCTTTGTATCATATCAATGTTTAATTTGTCAACTAAAAAAATCAGGACTGCTGGTGCTGTAAAGAATGAAAATTTTAATTTTATCTGAAACAATGAATCACCGGAACTGGACAGGAACCGGACCAATGGAACCAGAACCAGTGTGTCGGTTCTCAAATGTATTGGTTCGGTTCCGAGTTCCGGTTCCAAATATCTATAGAATCGAAGTATTGGTCCTGGTAACTCCATGATATTTTTACAAAAAAAAGGATTAGACCCGACCATGATCACCCCTTACAAAGCAATGTCACTTCTTCAATAATCTAAAATAAAATACAAATTATCAGTCAACATGGTATAACCATCCAATGAAAATGTCGGATTTCTGACAAAGTTAAAAACTTCAATTAATCACATGATTTTAAGACATTTATTCGTTGGAAGGTGATACCAAATCACTAAGTATTACGATTAAACTCGATATTTATTCATTTTTTTTTTATTATAAAGGAACTCAATATTTATTTGATGGGTAGGATAAGTTGGAAAAACAGACCTGTAACATGTCCCCAATGTTGACCACGAAACTTCGGGGAAGAGGGGGAACATCAGCCCATTGGTTTTGATGCAGGAATTGAAGACCACCGATATGGTCTTGAAGAAGAATAGTGAGGAAGGCAGGATCTGTGTGCTTGCTAGAGCCCATGGTTAAATCTGGCTCTGGGCAAGCTGGGTAATAATGGTTCACAATTGTCCGGCTGCTTGCACACGCCATAGATCTAAGGTGCTCCTGCTTTAGTCCAAGTGCTTCAGATAATAACTCAAACACTGTCTCTCCCAATTTTGAAACATGGTTTATATATTCAATCATTTGTTCTCTGCAAATATAAGGAAAAAAAATATATGATAAATGACTCACTTTTCTCATGTGTAAAATTGATACTCTCTTATATACTCCAATTTGCACTACACATAATGCCTTTTTTAGGACCGTAAACTAGCCGAACCAAGTCAAGCTTTGGAATTTCGAGCTTGAGCTCGCTTAAAAATTATAGAGCTCGAGCCCAGTTTTATTGTTTGAGCTCGACTCGAATAGAGTTTCGAGCTGTTCTCAAGTTGTTCGCGAGTTGCTTGAAGTCGAATTTTAACAAGCCGAAATGGAGCTTCACGAGCCGAGTTGGAGCTTAACGAGCCGAGTTGAAAAATTCAATATATTATTTTGTACATACATATATTATAAATATAGGTATATTATATGATATACCTATATACCTATATTTTGTACATACATATAATATACCTATATTTATAATATACCTATATTTATAATATAGGTATATTATAAATATACCTATATTTATAATATACCTATATTTATAATATACCTATATTTATAAATATAGGTATATACCTATATTTATAATATACCTATATTTATAATATACCTATATTTATAAATATACCTATATTTATAATATACCTATATTTATAAATATAGGTATATAGGTATATTATAAATATACCTATATGTACAAAATAATATATTGAAAAATTCAATATATTATTTTGTACATACATATAATATACCTATATTTATAATATACCTATATTTATAATATAAAATTCAATATATTATAAAATTCAATATATTATTTTGTACATACATATATTATAAATATAGGTATATTATTTTGAAACATGGTTTATATATTCAATCATTTGTTCTCTGCAAATATAAGGAAAAAAAATATATGATAAATGACTTTCACTTTTCTCATGTGTAAAATTGATACTCTCTTGTATAATTTGCACTACACATAATGCCTTTAGGCCGTAAACGAGCCGAGTCAAGTCAAGCTTTGGAATTTCAAGCTCGAGCTCGTTTAAAAATTATAGAGCTCGAGCCCAGTTTGATTATTCGAGCTCGACTCGAATCGAGTTTCGAGCTGTTCTCGAGCTGCTCGAAGTCGAATTTTAACAAGCCGAGCTCGAGCTTAACGAGCCGAGTTGAAAATTTCAATATATTATTTTGTACATACATATATTATAAATGCGTATTTATTACAAAGATTCGAGTTTAACGAGCTGAGTACGAGAGTTCGAGCCAAGTTCGAACAATAAATTTACGTGTTCACGAGCTTATTGAGCCGAACTCGAGCTCAAGTTATTCGCGAACAAAAATCATTCGAGCTTTTAACGAGCTAAACGAACCTAGCTCAAGTCGATCTCAATCAAAGCTCGTCGAAAAAACGAACTCTAGTCGGCTCGATAACCAAATGAGCTTAAAAAGTCGGTTCGAGCTAGAGCTCGAGTTCACCTCGAGCCCACTCAAACTCGAGCTTTTACGAGCCGAGCTCGAGCCGGCTAGTTTTGTTTAACAGCCCTAGCCTTCTTTAGAAACGAAACTATAATTTTGGGACAAACTAAAAACGGAATCGGGACAAAAAAATTTTGGGACGGAAGAAGTATTAAGAATATTACATTAAAAAATAAAAGGAAAAATCAATTAGGAGAAAATCAAATAAGGCTGAAGAACATATGAAGGATAGATAATACCTGCAAACAGCAGGCACTTCATCAGGGTCAAGATGATCAGAGATCATCATAGATATAGTCAATGTGTCCCTCCAATTAGCAGATCGGGATCGATAAAGATCAATATTGCTCTCAAATCTCACTCTTTTCATTCGATCACGTGAATAAAGCTGCATCTTTACCTCAAGATCTTGCTCGTGAAACATACGAATACCATCAATCATAGATTCCAATACACATGTAGGAATCCCATGGTTGACCAACTGGAAGAAACCATAATCTTCCGATGCACGCCTGACTTGATCAACAATCTCCTCCCTCCGGTCATCTTTGTCACTATCACTGAGATCTATGACTGGAATTTGTAAGTCACTCCTGCTAAAAGTCAACTCTTCAGCAAGCTCGTCAGGTGGCCTGACGAATATTTTTGGGATATTCATGATTCCTGCATCTACTAACCCTTTAACTCCGGCTTTTGTATCATCAAAAGCCTTGAGATATTTAACTCTGTCGAAATCTGTAGCAGTTTCAGCAGGAGACACTTCCTTGCCATAGATATTCATCTTTATTTCACAGCCTCAAAGGAAAAGGAAAAATGCAGATTCAGAACTTGCAGAACAGCAAGGTTATAAATATATCAAATGTCCTGGACAAGATATTCTATGAATAGTTATCTGAAAAACATGTCAGAAAAGTCGAAGGAATTAATAGTAGTTTAATGACAGTCAAAGTTTTCCACATATCTTGAGTCATCCATCTTTGGGAATTTCTGAAGAGATCCATTACCTGAAACTTTAAAAAGTTACAAATCAAAATCAAGCTACATTTCTACTGCCTTCGTCCCAATCCAAAGGTAAAAATTTTATTAAATATAATGCTACTCCTTCCGTCCAAAAATAATTTTTTTATATATATTTGCGTTTGATCAAGAGCAAATTAAACATGATTTTAAACATTCATTTTGGAAGGGAGATAATAATATATTTTTTTTTTTAAAGAAAATTGGTCCTTCCAAATTAGGGGGGCCTGAGCGGTGGTGCACTTTGAACACCCTCAGAGTCGGCCCTGACTACCCCCGACACTCTTTTAATACTACTACTAGCACTATTTTAACACATGTACCGACACTCTTTAAATAGATGCACTGACATTCTTTTAAAAAGATGCACTGGTACTCAATGGCACTTAATAAAACACATGCACTGGAACAAGATATTATATGCATTTTTTAATCAATGGCAGAAGGAATTAATCGTAGTTTAATGATAGTGAAAACCTTGGTCCATGTTGATATTCTGGCTTTAGTCATCCATCTTTGGGAGTTTCTGAAAGAGATCCATTTAACTGAAACTCTGAAAGGATATCAAAATCAAACAACATTTCTTCTGCCTTTGTCCCAATCCAAGGTAACAATTTTACTTTCCTGATCAAACAACATCAGTGCTGGGACCGGATATTTACCATTTCCTTTCTGTTTCGAATCCAGCAAATTAGTTTATCTTTCCTATGGAAATAGTACTGCAATACTGAGTAATACACTGATACAAAGCAGGAAAATAGACAGCACGGCTCGATACAACCTAACAAGAATTCAGCATTCATAACTTGAAATGCGATAGAGCAGAGGTGGCATTAACTCCTTTGGAATCATAGTAGGCAGCAAAGTCTGCCACTGTGGCTCCTCCGTATACAGGCAGGTTACCTTCAGACAACAAGTCCTTAATAGGCCATATTTCCTCGATGATGGGAAAAGATGTGTGAAAAGGTAGGCTACGGATACTCTTGGTCCAACACGGTTAGCCAGTACTCTGTGCTCCACACTTTTGAATTTGTCATTAGAAATTAGCTAAACCAATAACAGAACAACAAACAACTGTAAGCTACATCATTGTAATTAGTACTCCACATCATCACCATAGTTTTGTTTTTTGCAATTACTTTTCTTTTGTAGCAATCCCTCCGTTCCATAATAAATATCACACGTGATAAAGGGAGTAACAAGCAAAGAGAGAACCAAGGTATCCAACATATTTCAGCAAGAATGCTGCATTTGCAGGGAGAAAAAAAACAAGTTATACAGCTTACTTTCCGTAGAAACTATGCTTTGTGTGCATCTGCACATGACAGTGTACACAGCAGGAATACTGTCTGTATGAATCTGTTGATAAGATTGAGCTTCATAATTTGTAAGGTTCAAGCCCGGACATGTCAATTGGCCTCGAGAAGAACTTATCAATATAATCACCAACTACAAATTCTTTATACAAAATGGGATTTTCTTCTTTTATCAACTCTCTAATAGGTCCATAAGTCATTGGTGGAACAGTTGCACCAGTGAAGAAGCATGCAGTTGAAATCCTCGGTCCAACGTGGTTAGCCAAAACTCTATGCTCAACACTTTTAAATTTGTCATTTGATATAATCTGTTCCAAGAAAATGCAAGCAATGTCATTTCTTCAATTATCCAAGGCTGGTGTTGTATAACCATCCAACGAAAATGTCAGATTTCTGACAGAGTTAGAAACTTTAGTTAATCGCATGATCTTAAGACACTGTTTCATTGGATGGTACCATATCATGAGTAACAAGGATGGATCTAGCATATAGTGAGATCGGTCATTTGACCCCCTGATTTTTTTCATTTTTCACACTTTGGCCTTATATAACTTTAACGAATAATTAAATTAACCACTTAAAATTTGCAACTCACCCCCATTGTCAAAATTTGACCTCTCACTCGAAATCCGAATCAGTCCATTACACTCAATTTATTCGATGGGTAGGATTATTTGAAAAAAAAAAACAGACCTGTAACATGTCCCCAATGTTGACCACGAAACTTCCAGGAAGTGGGGAAACATCAGCCCATTGGTTTTGATGCAGGAATTGAAGACCACCGATATGGTCTTGAAGAAGAATAGTGAGGAAGGCAGGATCTGTGTGCTTGCTAACGCCCATGGTTAGCTCTGGCTCTGGACAAGCTGGGTAATAATGGTTGACAAATGTCCGTCCTCTTGCACACTCCAAGGATTTAAGGTGGTCCTGCTCTAGGCCAAGTGCTTCAGATAATAACTTAAACAGTGTCTCTCCCAATTTTGAAACTTGGTTTATATATTCAATCATTTGTTCTCTGCAAATATAAGAAAAACAATTTTGGGCCAATTCAAAAAGGAAATTGAGACGGTCTTTTTGGGATGATAGATAATACCTACAAACAGCGGGAACTTCATCAGGGTCAAAATGATCAGAGACCACCATTGAAACTGTCAATGTGTCCCTCCAATTAGCAGATCGGGATCGATAAAGATCAATATTGCTCGCAAATTTCACTTTTTTCATTCGATCACGTGAATAAAGCTGCATCTTTACTTCAAGATCCTGCTCGTGATACATACGAATACCATCAATCATAGATTCCAACACACTTGTAGGAATCCCATGGTTGACCAATTGGAAGAAACCGTAATCCTCTGATGCACGTCTGACTTGATCAACAATCTCCTTCCTCCGATCATCTCCGTCAATGCCACTGAGATCTATGACTGGAGCTTGTAACTCACTCCTGCTAAAAGTCAACTCTTCAGCAAGCTCATCAGGTGGCCTGATAAATATTTTTGGGATATTCAAGATACCTCCATCAACCAAACCTTTCACTCCAGCTTTTGTATCATCAAAAGCCTTGAGATCTTTAACTCGGTCGAAATCTACAGCAGTTTCAGCTAGAGATACTTCATTGCTGGAAATATTCATCTTTCTTTAACAGACTTAAAGGAAGAGGAGAAAATGCAGATTCAGAAATTGCAAAATAATAAGGTTAGTAAACATTAAATTTCCTGGACAAGTTATTATTTAACAACTAGAATGATATCCTATGAGTTTTTTATTCAATGGCTAACAACAAAGTAGAATGCTGCACAGTTATCTGAAAAACATGTCCCCACAGTCAACAGGAATTAGTAGTATTTCATAGTTTAATGACAGTGAGAACATGGTGAATGTTGGGCGTGGAACCGCTTCTCCATCCATCTCCCTACTGGGCTGCAGTGAGCGGGCAAGATGAAGCCACGACTCCCTTCTCCCGAAACATGCAGCCAAGATTAATTGGGCAATATGTGGGTCCCACTGAGTACCTATTCATCTCGATCATACAACTGGGGTGAAGAGAGATTTGGCTCCATCTCGCCCACTCAGCTTGCTGCAGCGTAGCAGCAAGCGAGATGGAGCAGCTATTAATTCGGGAATTCCATGCTGAAGTTCTGGCTCCAAGGCATAGCCAAAGTCTTCTACATATCTTTAGCCTTCCATCTCTGGGAGTTTCTGAAAGAGATCCATTACCTGAAAGGATACAAAGCACACTACATTTCTACTACCTCCGTCCCAACCAAAGGTAACATTTTTACTTTCTCTGTCAATTAAATCAATTTTTGGTGTATACTCACAAGTGGTGGGACTGGATATTTACTCTTCCCTTCTGTTTCAAAACCAGCAAATTAGTTTAATTTTCTTATGGAAATAGTACTACAATATTGGTGTATTAGCATTTTAGTGATGGCTCCATTAAGAGCCATGCTACATATTCAGTAAGACGTAAACAAATAAGATACTCCCTCCCGAAATGATATTCCTACTCTTTTGGTCATTAATACAAAGGTACTTTGAGCACTAAATTTAGGTCCATTTAATAATCCAAATAAAGATCTAAAACTTGTTATTGGTAGTATTTATAATGGTGTATCAATAACAAGTATTAAATTTGCATTAGGGTAATTAAATTAACTTTAAAATATTACTCAAAGTAACTTCGTATTAACGACAAAAAAAGTGGGAAGATTATTTTGGGACGGATTCAATGAAACATGAGCAGGGTAAGGATGAATCATATCGAAGCAAAGTCTTGGCCGGGGCGGTCCTAGGGAGTAATAAACTTAAGAAGAAAAAGGACATCAACCCGTGGGAAATGTTATTTTATTAAAACAAATAATACATTGATACTTATGTAAGTTGTATTCGAGATCACATAATACAAAGCGGGGAACTTGACAACATGGCTCGATAAAACCTAACAAGATTACAGCTTTCATAACTTGAAATGTGTTAGAGCAGAGGTGCCATCAAGTCCTTTGGAATCATAGTAGGCAGCAAAGTCTGCCACTGTGGTTTCTCGGTATACAGGCGGGTTACTTTCAGACAACAAGTCCTTAATAGGGCCATATTTCCTCGATGATGGGAAAAGATGTGTGAAAAAGCAGGCTACGGATACTCTTGGTCCAACACGGTTAGCCAGTACTCTATGCTCCACACTTTTGAATTTGTCATTAGAAATAAGCTGAACAAATGCCACAACAACAAGGTGAGTTTGGGTTCTTTTAAAGTGAGAGTGTTAGTCAAGCATTCTTGACTTAAAGAACGAACATGGAAAGATACACCGGAATCAGTATGAGTGATTCCAATGGAAAGACTTTCAGTATCTTTTACAGTTAAAAATCCCCTTAATTTCATACTCCCTCCATCCCAAAATGAATGACTATTATGAATGTAAGGGTCATTTTGAAAGGCTAATTTTTAATAGAAAAATAAATCATAAATATTCTTGCAATTCACTTTCAAACTTTTAGTTTTGCAAAAATATAATGAACTATGAAAAAAAAAAAAAAACTCATTTAAGGATATAGTTTTTTGAAGGAAACGTTTCAAAAAGTCATTCATTTTGGGACAAAAACGGTCATCAATTTGGGACAGGGGGAGTGTAACATAAAATCGATTTTCTACTGCAAGTCCATGTGGGCCCAATCCTTTGCTGGACCTCATACATAGTGAAGCTTTTGTAGCACCAAGTTGCCCCTTATAAAACTGCTTTCCTCTGTTACATTTTCATCAACATTATACACAACTAGTGCTACACCCGTGCGTTAAATGCACGATCAAAAAACTATTTAAAAAAATATATATTATTTTTGAATAATTATATAAAATTATGAATATTAAAATGTGATGTAAATACAAATTGATCGAAATTGAAGCTTCATTTTCGATTTGTGTTAATTGGGTTCATATATTTTTTTATAAACTTAACAAATAATTATAAAGAGACATATTAAAGAAGGTGCTTTATTCAATTCAATGAAGGTATTCAATGATGCTATTTAATGAAAGCTTGAAAATGTATTTAGTCTCTATTTTGTCTAGGTGCAAGTTGTTGTAAATATGGCCCTCCACACCCAAGCAAACCTACAAGAATAATTAGTGCACACAAACCAAGCACAAGAAATCAACGAAACAGAAAAGAACACAAGAAATTGTTAACCCAGTTCACCAAATTGATTGGCTACGTCTGGGGGCACTACCAAGCCAGGATCTTGCACTATGTATGTAAAATATGTTGTTACAATGAATAAAGGGGCGGAACATTGCTTTTATATGTGCCCCGGAATAAAAAACCAAACCCTAGCTTAAGCCCAAGAAAGAAAAAGCCCGGCAGACAAGTCCCATGGTCAGGCCTTGAGGCGCCCGCCTCAAGGTAACACATGCGGCCGCCTGAATTGTTCCAAACCCTTGCCCACCTCTCGGCCTTTGAGGCGCCCGCACCCTAGGAACCAGGCGCCCGCCCCAAGCAAGCATGAACTACGTCAAACCACCTGCACGCGAGGCGCCCGCCTCGCCATCCCCAGGCGCCCGCCTCATACTCCTCCGAGGAATCCTCCCTTGGTTGGTCTTCTATTCCAACAATCTCCCACCTAGAGATCAACCACATATACAAGCCCCGTATCCGTTCTTCAACTCATCCTTGGTGTCCTCCTAGTGCTCACCTCGATCATGGTAGTGCCATCCTCCTCTCTCATTCTTCAAGCCCAATTGAAGCTTTGCACAGCTTCAATTTCTCAAGGTTCACAACCTTTGTCAACATGTCAGCTGGATTTTCCGATCCCAATATCTTCTCAAGCCACAAAGTCTTCTCCTCCAAGAGATGCCTGATGTAGTGAAACCTCAGTTCAATGTGCTTCGTTCTCGAATGAAATGCCGGATTCTTTGCCAAGTGAATTGCGCTCGGCTGTCATTTGTAGAGAATATTACCACTTCGCGTCTTCCCAAGTTCACCCAAGAAGTTACGCACGACGAAACCATCTCTTTACTTGCTTAGTCACTGCCACATATTACGCCTGCACGGTCGGCGAGCCACGATCTTTTGTAACTTAGAAGCCCAAGAAATAGCTGTACCACCCAATGTAAACACATAGCCCGTGGTACTCCTTCTTTTATCAAGATCACTTGATGCCAAGTCCGCATCAACATAACCCGCTAACACCACTTCCTTGCTTGAAAAACATAGAGCCTTACCAGCAGTACCCTTCAAGTATCGTAGGATCCACTTAACCGCTTCCCAATGTTGCTTTCCTGGATTGCCCATGAACCGGCTGACTACTCCCACCGCATGTGCAATGTCCGGCCTTGTACACACCATTGCATACATGAGACTCCCCACAGCTGAAGCATATGGAGTTCTCTCCATCTTGTCACGCTCTTCCTTGTCCCTAGGTGAGTCTCTCTCGGATAGCTTGAAGTGCAAACCCAATGGCGTCCCTGTTGGCTTCGCCTCTTCCATACAAAACCTTGCCAAGACCTTCTCAACATATTCTGATTGTGAAAGAACCAACTTGCCCGACTCCCTATTCCGATCAATCCGCATGCCCAAGATTTTCCTTGCCTCTCCCAAATCCTTCATCTCGAACCGCTCCGACAATTGAGTCTTCAACTGTTTACCTCTCTTTGCTAGAGCCCGCTATCAACATGTCGTCCACATATAACAGCAAGATAATATACCCATTGTCCGTGTTCTTGAAGTAGCATCAATGATCCGCCTCGCATCTGATAAAATCAATGTCGTGCATGAATCCGTCAAACTTCCTGTACCATTTGCAGGAGCTTGTTTAAGGCCATACAAGCTCTTAGTCAATCTGCAAACTAGCTCCTCGCTACCCTTAGACAAAAAACCCTCTCGGGCCGTACCTACGTAGATCTCTTCCTCCAAGTCCCCGTGAAGAAAGGCCGTCTTCACATCCATCCGTTCAAGCGGAAGTTGTCCGCCACTACTATCCCGAACCATTCGATGGTGGTCGTCTTGCGGGAGTGAACACTTGAGTGTCCAATACCGTACTTCTGCTGAAACCCTTTAACAAACCGGTCTTGCCTTGTAACGCTTGCTACCGTCTGCTTCCTCTCCTTGATCCACGTAAACCCATTTGTTATGCGGTGCCTTCTTCCCCTTAGGTAGTTCAGCCAACTCCCAAGTTTTGTTTGCCTTCAATGAGACCATCTCATCATCCATCGCAGCCTTTCCACTTATCACAAAGCACACTACTGAATCGCCTCCGCATAACATTCCGGTTCCCATTATCCGTCAACAACAAATAATAATTCGAAGGAGTATACTGTCGGGTGATCCACGCAATCTGCCGGATCTACGCAGCGGAATATCCGGCTTCGGAGTATGTGGTTCATCTTCATGACCTCCCGACTACGGTCAACATGAACCTGCCCCGCTCCCACCCGAGTCGGAATATCAACCTCTACAACCTCAGGTTCGAACTAGTGTCATCGAGATGCCCCCTTTCTATCCTTGTCAGCAAAACTCCGCGCCACTCCAAGCTTCCTCTCGGGAATTCCATTCCCCAATGGAACCGACGCGGCCCCCTATTGATCAAGAAAGGCTGCCGTGTCAACCGCATATGCCCGAACGTCTTCGGAAGTCCACACTTCAATCTCATACTTCTAGCCCGCTCGTTGAAAGTCCCGTTCATCCTCTCTCGCTACCCCGTTGAGTTGTGGAGTCTTCTTTGGAGTCTTCTCCATACGAATACCATTCGCGGCACAATATTCCCTAAACTCGGTAAGCTCATACTCCCCACGTTGTCGATCTTAAGCACTTAAGCTTAAGTCCCGTTTGATTCTCCACCAAAGCCCTCCACTTCTTGAACACCTCGAAAGCCTCATCTTTCCCCTTCAAGAAATAGACCCGGACCTTCCTTGTAGAATCATCAATGAAAGTCATGTAATATGACGCACCACGAAGATGTAGGAGATGGCCCCCACAAGTCCGTGTGTACCAATTCTGAACTTTGCTTCCCTCGATCCCCTACTGTCCTTGAGAAATTACTTCTCCCTTGTTTGCCCGAACATACAATCTTCGCGAGATCCCCACGTTGACTGTCTTGAGCCGGTAGTAGACCCTTGGAACAAAGTACCTTCATCCTGTCTCACTCATGTGACCCAATCGACGGTGCCACAAATCGGTATCACCCTTAGGCTGCTGCCGCAATACTATCCTTGGTGTTGTTCGCCAAATACAAAGTACCCTCCTTATTACCCCGAGCGATCTCACAATCCTCCTTGGTAATAACCCGGTTCTGCGTAGAAAGTCACCTTGTAACCCTCATCATCCAACCGCCCAACCGAAAGTAAGTTCTTCTTCAAACCCGGAATGTGTCGAACCCCGTTCGGATGTAGAACCTTCCGTCCAGATGCTCCTATTCCGACATCCCCTTCCCTTGATTTCCAAAGGCTCCCCGTCGCCTAGATAGACCTTCCCGAAATCACAGGAAGTATAATTTTCCATCTCTTCCTTATGCCCGCAAGAGTGGAATGATGCCCCGAATCCGGCGCCCGTGATTCTAGTGCACTACTAACACTCGTAACCGCATGCATCGTCACCTTACGCCACATTCGCACGATTGCCCTTACGATTTGGACAATCCCTCTTAAAGTGTCCCGACTCCTTACAATAATAGCGAACAGAACCCTTTGCAACCTTTGGTTTGTTCTCCATGACTTTGACCTTTCCGCTCACAACGTTCTCCGCTTGATTCGGTCCTTCCCTGTTTGCTAGTACCGGCTTCCCCCTACTAGTAGTAGCTAAAGCCGCACCCGAAGTACTCTGATGTCCCCAACTTCTTCATGCGATTTTCCTCACCTAAAAGAAAGTCTTTAACATCATCATATTTCAATTTTTCTTACCTGTTGAAGCGTTGATTGCGGTCACCGTTCCGCTCCAACTTGCGGTAAAGAAGCTAGCAACAAGCATGCATGAACCTCGTCATCGAACTTGATCTCCACCGCCGTCGATGAATCTATGACATCCATAAATTCATCGATGTGCTTAGCCAAGGATCCTCCCTCTTGCATCTTGAGACTACCCATCTTGCGTATCAAATCAACCTTATTTGCGGCAGACGGAGTTTCAAATCTCTCGGTAAGATAATCCAATAGCTCCTTGGTGGTTGTAGCCTTCTTGGTAGTCTTCGCGATCCACTTTGACAAAGTAGATCTCACCACCCCTAAAGCCTTCCGATCCATGAGTTCCCATTCTTCTGATCTTCGTCTTAGGTTTGACTCCCTTCGAGGCTTGTAGAGATCTTTGTTGTACAAGAGATCTTCAATAGCATCCTCGAATATCCGAAATCGAGACCCATCGAATTTCTCCGCGCTTGTTTGTCCTTGCCCATTCTTGATTGCTTGAAACAACTCCCTTGATCCTAAACCAAGAGCTCGATACCGGTTGTTGTAAATATGGCCCTCCACACCCAAGCAAACCTACAAGAATAATTAGTGCACCTGAACCAAGCACAAGAAATCAACGAAACAGAAAAGAACACAAGAAATTGTTAACCCAGTTCACAAATTGATTGGCTACGTGCAGGGGCACTACCAAGCCAGGATCTTGCACTATGTATGTAAAATATGTTGTTCTGATGAATAAAGGGGCGGAACATTGCTTTTATATGTGCCCGGAATAAAAAACCAAACCCTAGCTTAAGCCCAAGAAAGAAAAAGCCCGCAGACAAGTCCCACGGTCGGGCCTTGGCGCCCGCCTCAAGGTAACACGTGCGGCCGCTGGAATTGTTCCAAACCCCTTGCCCGCCTCTCGGCCTTTGGCGCCCGCACCCTAGGAACCAGGCGCCCGCCCCAAGCAAGCATGAACTACGTCAAACCACCTGCACGCGAGGCGCCCGCCTCGCCATCCCCAGGCGCCCGCCTCATACTCCTCCGAGGAATCCTCCCTTGGTTGGTCTTCTATTCCAACACAAGTTTGGGAGGGAAATGAGTGAGCTTGCACTTGAGCCATTATATATATATATAGATATATAGATATAGATTTGGATCCCCGTTAAGTTTACAGAAGCGTGGAGATAAGTAGCCATATTAAAGAAAATGGAAAGGAATAAACATAGCTGTAAGAAGACCGCACCTGTAAAAGATCACCAATGTTAATAACAAAAGCTCCGGGCGTAGGAGGAACATTGACCCATTGGTTTTCATGAAGTATTTGGAGTCCACCAATCTGGTCTTGGAGCAGAATAGTAAGGAAATCAGGATCAGAATGTTTGCTAGTCCCCATAGTCAGCTCAGGTTCAGGGCATACAGGATAATAGTGACTCAATATTGCACGACCAATTGCACAATCCAATTCAAGAAGATGGTCAGATTTGAGTCCAAGTGCCTCCGATAACAATTCAAACAATTGCATCCCCAGTTTCACAACATGCTCCGAGTACTCCATTGTTGTATCTCTATATATTCAACAACTACGTAAATGAGAGCCTAAAAAAGTTTAGCTTCAATCAACTTTATATTGTCAATTGTGACTGTACAAACAAAAGCCAAAACTTCTTGACGCACTGGATCATGGAATCAAAAAGTATATTTCATAATGGCTTAAGAATCGACATTTAGAAGATAATTGTATCCCCAGAATCAGTTTATTATTTGATATGCTAACTGATCCAAAATGAGGGAAAAGATTTTCGCACAGGCAAGCATACACATCAAACAACAAGACCGTGAACAAATTCTGAAATCCTAGCCCAAATGCAAAAAAACTTTTGAAATGAGAGTTCAAGTGTGTTATGTGTATGAGTGGTGAGTGTGGCAGTGAGTGCTTGGGGGACGCCTGTCAATATAATTCACGAAGTGTTTGCTTCTCAAATCACATGTGTCGTCATCCGACCAGCTAAATGTGCCATTTGGGCAACACTTGTCCATCAAGTTGCGAGGTGTTGATTTATGTTAAGACTTGGATTCATTTTTCTGAAGATGTGTGAATGAAGACAGCTTCTCTTGAAATTGTGTTCCCGTTTTCATTTCGCCTCTCTTCTTTGCATTCAGCCTCTATTGCAGAGTTCTTTACATGATATGGGCATGCGGGTATATCATGCAACTTCCATTTATATGACATCTTATTGATCGAGATTCGAACGATGTCTTTGATAATCTTGAATCCCAAATTCAAGACACTCGAGTCTGGACTTTAGAGGATTTGGGCATTATATTGTCAGATGCATGAGAGAGTATCTATATGTATGTGTGTGTGAGAGAGAGGGGGAGTGGGGAGAGAGAGAGAGAGAGAGAGAGTACCTGCAGACCTCAGGCAACTCAAGTGGGTCAAAAGGCTCCGGAGCCATTAAAAAAAACAGAGTATCTCTCCAATTAGCAGACCTAGATTGGTACAAATCAAAATTACTTCCATACTTGACCTTCTTCCCAAATTCTCTTGAATAAAACCTCATCTTCATCTCCTTCCCCAATTCATGAAATCCACGCACACCCCTCAACATTTCCTCCAGAACCCGCGTCGGTACTCCATGATTGACCACCTGGAAAAACCCCAACGTCTCTGCAGCTTTCCGCACACTCTCAACAACCATGGATCGCTTATTTTCAGTCTCCCCGAGGTCTATGACGGGAATGGAGAGAAGGGCGTCAGAAACTGGGTAGTCTCCGGCGAGTTCGTCGGTGGGTCGTATGAACATTTGGGGGATCTTTTCTATGCCGGCGTCAACTAGGCCTTTGACGCCGGCTTTTGATTCGTCGAAGGCTTTGAGTTCTAGTGATCGATCGTAGGACAGGGCCATGATGGTTGCTGCTGCGGCGGCTACCGAAATTTGGTTTCCCTTGTATGTTAAAACTTGAGTTACAGAAGTGTGTAAACTTGAATTTAACGACAAGGGTTTCTGGAATGTACAAACGGACGGTGGTTCTTGGATTGACATTGACATCCTCTTATTTCTCACCCTCAAATTGAACCGCCCATTTTTATGTTCACATCAAATTGAATTGAAGGCATATGAAGACAAAAGCAATCATAATACGTCTTCGTCCCCGATTTAAACTTCACCATTTCTTTTTCTATTTTTTACTTTGAATTGTTATTCACTCTCGCAATATTGCTAAATATTCCTGTAATGACCATTGTTACAAAAATGTCCTCAAATGAAATGACTGTATTATCCCTTCAAGAAAGATCAAATCCCTTCTATCTTCTTCTTACATCTTTCCAATAGTATTGATTGTCGTCCCTCCCCTAACCCACCACCACAACCTTGAAATTAAAACCCCATTCTTTCAGGAACTCCACGAATGAAATCATTCTTCATCTAAAAAATGAAGAGGAATGGAAAGAGGATGAGAGGCTGCCATGGAAGATGAAAAGATGGAGGTTGATTTTTTCAGATTTTTATCGAAAATCATGGTGAAATGTCGGAATAATGATGCAGATCATGATCGGAGAGGAAGAAGACAGCAAAAGTCTGATTAAGGATGTGGGTTGCATAATTTTCGAATTTGAGTTGTTGAACTGGAAAGATGTTGAACTGAAAAGTATACAGAAAGGTTGGAGAAATGTAAAGAGATATGTTAGAAAATTGAACCTGGGTGTTGAGGAAAGATGTTGAGCTGAAAGAAAGAGCAGTTGAAGAAGCCATTGATTGACCTGGGTGTTGAGGAATGATGCCGAAGAAGAAAGGGGTAAGGGAGAAGGGTGGTGTGACTAGTGTTGAAGGTTGGGTAGACTTAGCATTGCGGGAATATTCAGTAATGTTGCGGGAATAAATAACAATTCTCTTTTACTTTTACAACACACAAAACAAAAACAAAAAATATAAGTAGAAAGAGGGTCGTGAGAAAAAGTTAGTAAGATTAAGAAATAAAACCTACAATTTAAATTTAAATATGTGAGTGACATAATTGATTGAAATTAACAAATGTGATTCACAATACTCCCTCCGTTATATTTAAAAAGGTGCAAAATTTTATTTTGAATATCTCATTTATAAAGGCATATTTTGGAAACTTTTTAATACTTTTTTATTTATAGGACTCATTTGTCATATTCAAAATAATTATCTACTTATTATTACTTACCTCACGTTCTATCTTTTACGTCACCTTTTATACTCAATACACTTATTTCATTATTCAAAATGACAAGTTTATATTACTTTTATATTTAGTGAGACTCACTTGTCATATTCATAACTATAATCTTCTTACTATTATTCTCACTCATTCTCTATCATATTTTACTTTTCATACTCGCAATAACTCTTACACTCATTTTCTATCATTTTATTATATTAGTATTTCTTAATTATCGTGTCAAAAGAGAAAATTCTAACTCGAATGGGATGGAGGGAGTATGTAGTAAGTTTTTATTATTCCAATGATTAGATTATACAAAGAGACACTTATGAATAAAAAACTGGAATCGAAAGTTTTAAAATTATAAAGTTTGAGGTTGATTATAATCGTAAGAATAAAAAATGGAATAATAAAAAAGCGTATTTGAATGAAGGTTTGAGATGAATAATCACAAAAATAAAAAAATGGGAGATGAAAAACCTTTATTCAAAATTCAATCAAATACACGCTTGCGTTTTGAGGTATAAATTACTGTTTTTGATTGCTAAACATTTCAACCAGGATTCTTGCCATCCTGAATTCTTTTCCTCTATCAAATCTGCAAGTTACATAAATATTAGCCACAGGTTCTTAGTCCATACTCTATTCCATTTCCATCAGCCAACAAGTTATCTCTAAATATCCACCGAGACGACTTTAAAAGGCAATAGCGTTGGTGGTCCATCTACGCCTCCTCCATTGATTCGCGAAGATAGATATTCTTGAAGGGTTGTTTCTCTGTAAATCGGGGGATTTTCTTCCGAGATCAACTCCTTGATTGGGGCGTATGATCTAGTTTCACAACCTTCCTCATAGAATGCTCTGAAGAAAGTAGCTATCGAAACTCTTGGACCAACTTTCTGGGCCACTACTCTGTGATGCGTGCTTTTAAACTTATCATTCGTAAGAATCTGCACATAAATATTGATTTTACTAACTTCATAAATCATACAATACCTTTGTAAGGTTGAACAACAATATGAAGCAAAAACAATACCTTTGTAATAATGTTGAACAAGAACTTGAAGCAAAAAGGCACATTAGTGCATATTTTTAGAAATTCTAATCATTCCACTTTCAGTTTTTTGGGATAATGAATCGTATCTTCACCACAAATAGTTAAAACTGCTATAAACGCATAAATGGTTAAAATCCGAGCTTGAGAAAAGTAAGATGGTTCAAAATGTTGATAAGGCAAGCAAAAACCAGTCGCGAGGTTATGTGAACTTGCCTGTAAAAGATCTGCAATATTGACAATCAGCGCTCCGGGTTGTGGGCTTACGTTGATCCAACTATTTTCATACCGGACCTGAAGGCCACCTAATAAATCTTGGAGAAGTATTGTAAAGAAGCCCGCGTCGGTATGTTCAACTGCCCCAATGGTCAACTCAGGTTCAGGGCATGCTGGGTAGTAATGCCCAAGGAAGAAAAGACCCTCACAACAACCCATATTATTCAAGTGATTAGGTTTGAGCCCAAGGGCCTCAGAGAGCAACTCAAGCAAGGTATGCCCCAATTTCATCATGTAGTTTGAGTATTCAGCAAATATCTTTCTGTATTCAAACCAGAATATATTTTTTCAATTTGATTATAGGACAAAATATACATGTGAGTAGTGGCGAAGCCAAAGGTTTTGAAAAGGGGGTCAAGTTTTCTTTAAAAATAAATACTATAGTTACGGCATTCATATTTATTATAGAAGGGGGTAAAAAAAAAAATCAGTGCAAGTTTTTACTGAAAATTGATGAGGTCAATATTGATAAAATTACTAATTTTAGTGGTAAAATATAATTTCCTCAAAATTTGAAGGTGTAAAAATGACAATTTTGTAACTTGAAAGGGTTAACTGTCCTCCTTGGCTAATAACTGTCCTCCTTGGCTAAAATTACTAATTTTATTTTTACTACTGTTGACCAACTTAATTAAACTTTTATAAGGTACTAATCAAATTAAGTATAGTTTTACTTTGATATTCATGATATTAAGACATGGGGAAAACCTTAATTCAAGCCATAAGAACATCAGCACACACCAAGGGCGCACACAGATTCTCATAACTTCGAGCCGAAAACCACTCCTGAGTTCACTGTAATTGTTTTTTTTTTCAGGTATTATTTGTGGCGTTATCAAATACATTAATTTGTTAAAAAAACATTTGGATCGTGTTAATTAATTTGATTGAGCTTTCACAAAAATATCTATGAAAACTTAAATAAAATTCAAAAAACCGTAGTTGATGCACAATTAAGAATATTATCAATAATGTTTTTTATTATTTATTACTTTATTTGTCCAAATTTAAGGTTATTAACTTTTTGGACTATCTCATTTTAAAGTTATTATTGTGATTATGATAAGTTGGTCGTATAGATAAATAATTGTTAAAGGTTTCCATTTTGGGTGTGTACCTTTTTAAATGGGACACTCAAAATGGAAATTTGTGCCTTTTCGTATAAATAAACTAGTAAAAGCCCGTGTCCGAGGACACGTGGTATTTTTTTTTATTTTTTTTTGTATTTTTTTTATTTAATTTTTTTTTATTAAAAAAAAAGGGGGCAAAATGGGAAAGGGACAACTTAGTGAGGTCAAAATGAGAAAAAAAAAATTGGCACTATTCATTATACTGTTCACATGGCTGAGGTGGACAGTTGTGTTTTATACTATAGATAATTGTTAAAGGTTTCCATTTTGGGTGTGTGCTTTTTTAAATGGGACACTCAAAATAGAAATTTGTGCCTTTTTGAATGGGATGTAGTGAGGGAATGTAAGTACTTAGTCACTACTCCCTCTGTCCCATTCTGGCTACGGGTGGTCGGTGTGCGGATTTTTGGCCAAATGATTTTATGAATATCTAGATATTTTTGTAATTTTAAAAATTGTTATCGCTTCACCAATAAATACTATCAATAACTTTTTAATCAGACGGAGATATCTAGACATTCATAAAATCATGGTAAAAAATCCGCACAGTTGATCAACTGTGCGGTTTGTAGCGGGCCGGAGGGAGTACTTACCTGCAAATAGAAGGAAGTTCCTGGGAATCAGCAGGATTGGGAGCCATTACGCAGGCAATTGAATCACTCCAGTTTGCTGCATCTCCTCTATACAAATGAAAATTGCTTATATAAACAAACTTCCTAAAGAACTCACGAGAGTAATAATTCTTCTTCAATTCAACTTCCATCTCGTGAAAATTTCTAACTCCTTGAATCATTTCATCCAAAACACTCAACGGAATTCCATGATTGATTAACTGGAAAAACCCCCATTTCTCACTAGCAACCCTAATTTTCTCAACAACATCACTCCGATCGGCGGTATCTCCATCAATTCCGGCCAAATCAATGACCGGAATGCTGCAGTTTAATTGCGAGGAGCCCGGAGAAGAGCTTGATTTATCCTCTACTATCGGTCGGTCGTGGATGAAAAAGCGCGGGATTTTGGTTAAACCGGCATCGACGAGACCTTTTACGCCGGCTTTTGAATTGTCGAAGGCTTTTAATTCTCGCTCACGATCATAACCATTGGTGGCCGCCATGTTCGACGATAATTTGATCTTGCGTCGGTATGTTTGATATGAAATGTTTGTTTCTCTTGTTTTAGGCTCTGCAATTTATCTGCATCTATTTTGACAACTAGTGAAGGTGAAACATACTCCCTCCTTCTTCACAGGAAATGGTTCACCATTTTTTGCTCGACACGCAAATTAAAAAAATATATAGGAAGAAAAAATATTATGAGTGTAATTTGAAAATAGGAGAGAGAATTAGTGGAGGAAATAGTAAATTTAAAAAGTGTTGTGAGTGTAATAGTAAATTAGAAGAGCGAATGAGTGGAGAAAATAGTGAGTGGGTATAATAGAATATTAATAAAACTTTTCCATTTTAGGAAAGATGAAACTTCAAACGGGATGCCATTTTGAATAAAAGGTAAAGCATTTTCTGGAACGGAGAGGGAGTAGAGCCGTCAAGTTGGGACGGTCCCGTCGGGACGTCCCGTTCCGACATACAAATGGGACGGGATGAGACGGCATTTTGTCATCCCGTTTGAAAACGGGACTATTCGGGACGTCCCGTTTGGAACGCGGGACGAACGCGGGATGGGACGGGACGTCCCGTTCCCGTTTAAAAAAAAAAAAAAAAAAAACGAGTCAAATGGTCATATCCCTAACCCTAAAAAAATTAATCCTTTCTTCCCTTTCTCTTCCGCAACCACGACGACGATTGGCGATTGATGATTCGGCGACGGCGACTTGGATTTTGGCGAGAATTGTAAATGTAGGCGATACTTAATGTGAATGAATACATGTCATGGTTCCTTTATTGATAGCTTTAATATTTGTGTACCACAGGATCTGGCAAGTCTATATTCAGGAATAGTGTGTATTTGGAACTATCAATCTCAGGTATCGAACTATTACGTTTACGGCAAATAAATTCTAGTTCTAATAAAATTCTTTGCAGCTAGTTCTGTCTTTGTAATCAAATACTCCCTCCGTCCCGGTCGACTTAGGATTTTTTGAAATGGCACGGGGATTAAGGAAAAGGTAAATGTTGTGAGTGTAATTTAAAAATAGGAGAGAGAATGAGTGGAGGGAATAGTAAATTATAATGGTGTTGTGAGTATTAAAATAATGTAGGAGAGATAATGAGTGGAGAGAATAGTGATTTAAGGTTTCCATTTTGGGCCGTCCTAAGTCGGGTGGGACGCCCAAAATGGCAAAAAGTCCTAAGTCGGCCGGGACGAAGGGAGTACATATTTGTGGACCTATTTTGTTTGTTATGTTGACCCTTCGATGTTTACTTCTTCTAAACTCCAGGTTTTTGCTGTTACATTTCTCCTCAGCACATGTAATCTTCAGCTTGAAAAGATCAGTAGAGTGAATGCGCTTTATGGGAAATGGATTTTAGTCTTTCATCAGTGACTGAAACTGGAATATGAGTTGGATTTTGTAATTTGTTATTAACTTATTTTGTTATTAACTAAGTTGTAACTTAATACACTTGCTATATCATCTGTAGGTTCGGATTTTTTCCATGGCTTAGTGTTTGCTGAGCCTGAATGAATGTTTGCTGAATGCTGAAGCCTGAATGGCTGAGTTCTTCTGCTGAATGAATGAATGCTGAAGCCTGAATGACTGAAACTGGACTGGAATATGTGTTTTGACAGTTTTGTAACTCATGTTATGTTTTATAAATATTTAGTTTGGAGTTAGGAGTTTCTTGTTGATATTATATAATTTATATTTATGGATATTGATTTTGGCGCCTAGTCAACGTTTATTTCTCCTAGTCAACGGGTCCCGCGGGATCCCGCGTCCCGCAAATGGGACGAGATGGGACAAAGTTTTTTTGTCCCGTCCCGTTTCGTCCCGCTCCCGTCGTGGGACAACGTAATTTCGTCCCGTCCCGTCCCATATTCCCGTATTGACGGCTCTAGGAGGGAGTAATGTTTAATATTGAGATATAACTAGTACATATGCCCGTGTCCAAGGACACGGGTGTTTTTTTTTTTAATTTTTTTTAAGAGCAAAATGGGAAAGGGACAAATGTATGAGGGTAAAATGGAAAATTCACCGCTTGGCACTATTCATAGTACTGTAGCACCCATTCCCCCATTTATAGTATAGATATTTATTTTTTATTAATTCTTATATTAATTCAAAATAAAAATCTTAAATTGGGATGAAAGGATATTTAGATTAGCAAAAAGGATAAAACCCAGGAATGTACCCAGGGACATCACAACAAACCGAGGGTTAATACTCGCACCACGTGTACGGTCCGATTCTCCCTAAACAAACTCTAACACTAATCATTGGTCAATATTGGGGTTACGTCTCCTCATCTCTATCTTCGTTGGATTTCTTCTATCTTCGTTTTCTCCGCCGTTGTTCGCCTTTTGCAGATCTTGATCTCTGAAAATTCTGTTCCGATCATGGAGATGGAACGCGTAACCGAGTTTCCGATGACGAACATGGACCTCCGCCCGAGAAAGAGGCAGCGTCTGGGTTGGGATAACGTTCCCCAACCGACTAAGGTATTATATTCGATCTTGTTTCATTCCTTCTCTTTGATTTCATGTGTTCTTATGGTTTTGTTTTGCTAGATCATCTGATATATTAATTTTTTTTTAAGGGCAAAATGGGAAAGGGACAAATATATGAGGGCAAAATGGGAATTTCGGCTCTTAGCACTGTTCAAACAACTGTTCACGACCTCTCTCATTTATACTATAGATACTATATCCTTCCCTTTCATTTTTTTCCCATTTCATGTTTTTTTTTTCAATTAATTAATGCACAAATAAAAATAAGTAAAGTATATTACTCCCTTCCGTCTCACTTAAAAAGACATAAAATATATTTTAGGTATCCATTTAAAAAACACACTCCCAAAATGAAAACTTTTTAATATTTTTTTATTCATGATACCCACTTGTTATACTAACAATAGCAATCCACTACTATTCGCTACACCACATTTTCTCTTTTATCTCACTTTTTATACTTATAACACTTACTACACTATACACTCTCTTTAATTCTCGTACAAAACTCATTTTGTACATTTTCGAATGTGATGTTGGGAGTATTTTGAATAGTTTGACAAATAACTATAATATACTCCCTCTGACAAAAAACTTTACACCAAATTTTGAGAAACAAAAATTAAGAAAAAATATGAGGTAATAAGTATGAAAAGTGAGGTGGTAAAGAGAAAATGGGATACGAAATAATAAATGGGTAATTTTTTATTTTTTTTTCACTACTCACACACACACAGAAGCGTCTAGAAAATTCTAAGGAGAGAAAGTCTTCCCTCTAACTTTTGAGGGGATTAACCCATGATCTCCAGATTGAAAGCCATGAGCTCTGGCTACCAGGCCAAAGCCTAGTTAATAAATGGGTAGTTGATTTAAGTATAACAAGTGATTAACAATAAATAAATATAAACTACCAATTTGGGCAGTTTTTGACAGTGAAAATTTGTGTAGTATTCCAGCTTCTCAACCAATTGTGAAACTCCAAAGTCAACAATTGGCAACTCCATTAATGGAAGACGGCTCCGTCAAAGAAAATCTTCGATTGAGATTCAGCTGCGCTAATTTGTGCAAGTCTGTTTGATTCACACCATTGTCTAATAAAGCTCTATTATTAATAAGCATTCATAAGGTCTTGTAATATCATCCCAAAAATCAGAAAAAGAGAAACACAATAAGTGAGAGTTTGAGTTTAGAAGGGTTGATTTTTTTAGTAGTCGAGTGTGAGATTTACTCCTCCAAGTATAATTCTATTGGATTCATGAATAGAAGAAGAGAATTGTTATATAAACCCGTAAAATTGTTTGAGTAAATCGTAACTTGAAAACTTCAAAAATGCCATCGAGTGAAATGACAACATTATCCCTAAATTCATTAACTCAATCACTAATGTTATATAAACCCATAAACTTTAACCCATTTTTTTCCTCAATTGTTATTCGCACCCGTATACCCCCTCCCTCATCAATTTTCACCACCTTCCTCCTCCCTCATCAATTTTCACATTTTTACTAAATCACTTTCTTCATTATTTTTTTACATCCAAAAAAATTACCCCCCTTTCCTCTTTCTCTTACCATCATTTGTTTTCAAAAAAAAAATTCATATTTGTTCAAGACAAGAGATTCAGCAGGCTCATCATGGATGCTCTACCATCGAATGTTAATGTAAGTTTTCTAACCATTTAAATTTGTTAAAAATGTCTTTTCTGTTTCGTTGCAAATATTCGACCAGTAGTAGTGACTGAAAATCAGTGCAGGTTCGGCCAAAAATGAAAAATCAGAAAAAGAGAAACACAATAAGTGAGAGTTTGTTTGAGTTTAGGAGGGTTGATTTTTTGTAGTAGTCGAGGGTGAGAGTTACTCCTCCTAATATAATTCTATTGGATTCATGAATAGAAGAATTTTCCAATTCTAACAACTGGTATGGTATCAGAGGCAAGTTGAATCAAAAACCAATTGGTTGAAACAAAACCCAGTTCTCTATTTTTTCTTCATTTTCAATTCGAAATTTATTCTCGAAATTGTGTTTTAGTAAGCACGTAATAAAAAATCGTGATCCAAGGATTTCAAAGATATTTTTTTCGGATTTTTCTGACCACTAGAGAGCACCGAGTCACGCCGTCGACGAGTCACTGAGTCACACCGAATCAACTCAGTTGGTGGAGGTTGAAGAAGAAGTCGAAATGCACAAATCTGGTCCGACCCATACTCAGATCCTGTTCCAACCCAGATTCTGATCTAGTGTCGACCCAAACCCAGATCCAGATTCGACCCACATTCAGATCTAGATCCGGCTCTGTAACCCAATCTCTGGTATATGTTGAAAGGGTGATCAATAGGTTTATATGGGAAATGCTAAGCTGGTTAGCACTCCACTTGCAAACCATTTCAAACTAAGCCAAAGAAAATGTCCTTTTTTCTAAAAGAGAAAAAGAAGATATGAAATCAGTACGCTACTATTCGGCAGTATGAAGGTTGATTTACGCAATGGTGTGTACGAAGCCCAATATTGCTCACGATGTTGGTGTTATGAGTAGATATTTGTCCAACCCAGGAAAAGAACATTGGGAAGCAGTCAAGTGGATACTACGATACTTCTAAACTATGTTTGTGCTACCGAGGAGAAAAACCAATTTTGGAAGGCTATACAGATTCCGGCATGGCAGGAGATCTTGATGGTAGAAAATCTACTTCAAGTTACATATTTACACTAGAAGGGGGAGCAGTGTCGTGACAGTCTAAACTGCAGAAGTGTGTAGCGTTGTCAACAACAGAGACATAATGTTGCAGTTGAGGCAGGATTGGAGTTATTGTGGCAAAAGCGTTTTCTCCAAGAATTGGGTTTCACTCAAGAAAAGCACATCGTCTACTCCGACAGTCAAAGTGTTATGGACCTTAGCAAGAACTTGATATACCATTCACGCACAAAACACATTGGCATTCAGTATCACTGGCTACGAAAAACAGTTGAGCAGCAAGCTCTGAAGCTTTCAAAGATTCACACGGATGATAATCATACAGACATTTTAACTAAGGGAGTAACAAGTGAGATGCACAAGCATTGTGCTAACATAGTTGGAATGTGTAGTATTCCAGCTTCTCAACCAATTCTGGAACTCCAAAGTCAACAATTGGAACTCCATTAATGGAATCTCGTGACTTTCTGGCAAGTGAGATTGAAGGGCTCCGCCGAAGAAAATCTTCAGCCGAGATTCAGTCGCCCGAATTTGTGCAAGTCTGTTTATTTCACACCCATTGTCTGCTAAAGCTCTAGTATAAATAAGCATTCCTTAGGTCTTGTAATATCATCCCAAAAATCATAAAAAGAGAGAAAGAGAAGAGAGAAACACAGTGAGTGAGTTTGAGTTTAGGAGGGTTGGTTTTTTTGTAATAGTCGAGTGTGAGAGTTACTCCTCCTACTGTAATTTTATTGGATTCATGAATAGAAGAATATTTCCAATCTTAAACAATTTGTTATGAGTTTTTTTTTTTTTTTGATGTAAAGTCTTATAGGACAGAGGGAGTAATTAATATTTTACGTAGAGAATAATCATATAACAACGAAACATGTGTAAATTTATAAACAATAAATCGAAAACCAAGTTGAATTCCCCCACTTGATCATATTCTAACATAAAGTCGACGAGAGATGGGTAGGAGGGCAGCATTTTATTCAAGAGGTGACTGATCCCATTAATGTTTAGATTTTGAAGTGCAACAGAGCTGAAGTGCCGTCAAGTCCCTTTGCTCGGTAGTCATTTACATATTCCTTGACAGTAGTTTCGCGATAAAGGGAAGGGTTGTCTTCCGATAGCAACTCCTTGATAGGTCCATACTGTTGAATTTTCGTACCCGAATTGGCGAACCACAAGTAATATAACACCACTATTATTATTACTTAATTTATAATTGCAATGGACAAGGTACAAGTGTTCAATGCACACACTAATATACACTACCAGACTAGATAAAAAAGCCCACAAAGGGAGGGCCTCCTAGTACTCACGAGCTGGACTCTTGATTCACCAGATTACACAACACAAACAACAAACTCCTATTTATACTAATTTAGGTCGGTTAGTAAAATACTCCCGATTTATCTCGATCCTTCCATGGCGGCGCTGATTCTTGAGGTATATCCAAGTCGGTGGAGAAGGCTTGATTCTTCTGGAAGCTTTCATGCCCTTCATTAATGGCGGTGATCCTAAAAATTCTGGATTCTTCAAGAACCGAGCTCATGGGCTGGAGCGATGTAGAAGTCTCCGGAGGGTTCCTGACATATGAGTCGGTGTTGATTTCAACACTCCCCCTCAACGCCGACTCTTTCATCATGAACCTTGCCAAAGGTTTCCTACGAGCAGCTTCTGTTTCAAGTTGTCTTTCTGTTTCATAGTATGACTTCTCAAGTAACCCATTGCCGACTTGAGAGTGAAGTTTGATTTCCTTGTTGTAACATCTTTGGGGCCAAAGTTCTTTCTCAAGCTCGTGCCTTACGCTTGTGCTCTTTGACGTCTCGAAGGAACTCAAGTTGAACGCATCAAAATATGATGAGAGCTTTACTTTCGTAGAGTTACGTCGCTCAACGGTTGAGTCTTTTTCATAATGCTCCCCCTTAATTTCTGACTTCCTTTCACCCACAAGCTTCGGAGCATCCAAATCTGCGTCGTTCATCCCAACGATCACTTCTTCTACGTCGGCTTCGACCAAGCTCGTTAACGCTCTAACTGTGTCATAGTCGTCTAGACTATTCTTACATCCAACATTAAGATTTGCAGCTAAATCTTCAAACCATCGACCTTCATCGAAGTTGATCTCTTCTTCACTTTCCATTTCATCAATCCAATTTTCATCGATAACTGGATATGCATGGTCTTCGAACCATTCTTCTTCTTCAGGATCATCTTTATGAAGCTCTATATCAGCGAAGGATGCTTCTGCGTCCCATTCTTCTTCACTATCGTTGAATTCGATTGTGTATCGCATTGCCTTCAACAACCTTATTTCGAAACGGGCAATCTTTAAGGAAATGCCCCTTGCGACCGCAGTTGTAGCATTCGTTGTTTCACCTCCAATCATCAAGACGGGAGTTATCTTCATTTCTCATCCTAGCTCCCCCTGCATGAGAACTTCCTTTATACCTCAGCTCTTCAAGATCATCATGTATCTCTTCTTTCTTATTCCACCTTGTCGCAACACGTCCTTGTTGCTTTACGCGGCCTCGGTTGCTGAACAATGCCTCCTCTGTTTCTACTGACTTCGGAGTTGATGACCTAGATGTATGCTTATCAAATGTTTCTTGGCTGGCCAACAAACTCTCTAATTCTAATAGAGATGGTTGTGTGGCCCAACCACGAATTGCCGTAACTAACCCCTTAAACTCGGGTCTCAATCCAATCCATGGATGATTATTCTTTTCATCCTTTGCTCATTAATCTTTGAGTCAAGATCTAACTTCGAGATTTCATGGCAAAGAGATTTAACTTTATGGAAGTACTGACTTACAGTTAAATCTTTTAACTTTATGGAAGTATTGACTTACAGTTAAATTTTGCTGCATGGTTGACATTAGTTCATTCTCGAGCATCTGTAGATGAGCCTCATTAGTCCTCGAAAATAACGTCGCATATGTATCCCATATCTCTTTTGGAGTTTGTGCATCCTCGACATGCTCCAAAAGTTCGTCCTCGACGCTAATCTTTAGCGCGTACATAGCCTTCCCGGCTTTCGCTTCCCATTTTCGAAATGCTTGAGTGTCCTCCTTTTCCGGTGGCGTGGTCTCACTACCACCCACGACATTCCATAACTCTTGTCCTTGTAAGTACGACTGCATACACGTTCGCCAATACTTATAATTGCCATTGTTGAGTCTCCTGACTCCACCAAATGCGCTTGCCGGATCTACCATCGTGACTTGATGCCTCCGTACACGTCACCAAGTAAGCCTGGTCTCCCACCACGAGCTTCACAGTCTCCTACTGTGCACCTGCAACGATCCCGAACAACGCCTCAACAACGGTTCCCGCGATCCCGGGTCGTACCGCTCTGATACCACTTGTTGAATTTCCGTACCCGAATTGGCGAACCACAAGTAATAATAACACCACTATTATTATTACTTAATTTATAATTGCAATGGACAAGGTACAAGTGTTCAATGCACACACTAATATACACTACCACACTAGATAAAAAAGCCCACAAAGGGAGGGCCTTCTAGTACTCACGAGCTGGACTCTTGATTCACCAGATTACACAACACAAACAACAAACTCCTATTTATACTAATGGATTAATTCCTTCCTACCCCTCTAGCCCAGATTTTAACCCATAAAAACCTATTCCAGATTCAAAATTCCAAACTCATTGAGAAGCCCAGATCAAAATACCGTGTAAACCCAAAACTTCTTTGACCTGATCAAATATAATTTCTAAATATCAATTTTACCCCTCCCCTTATTCACCTAACGTACTCTCTCCCTCTCTCGCCAAATAATTGCACACAACCATCTTCCTGACCACACAAATAAATAATCATTCCCTTTAAAAACAAAATTCAACCACCAACAAACAAACAAACAAACTCCACTCAGAAATGCTATCATCTGATTCATCCACAACCGTCATGTTAGGTCACAAAACTTGTTTCATCCTTCGCATCAATCCTTGTTTTTCCTTTCAATCTCGTAGAAATTTACGAAATTCCGTCAAATTCCGCCGTTTCTTGGATCCAAGTGTGCCGAGATTTGTTATTTCCGCGTCTCTAGGCTCTGTACTGACGTTCGGGAACGTAATCGCTGCCTCGGCTGCAGTTGGCTCAGGTTCTGTTGTTCATGGAGCCGTTACGTCGGCGATTACTCAAGTGGTTGTTACTGCCGTCGCTATTGCTTCTGGTGCTTGTCTTTCTACCAAGGTCGACTTTTTGTGGCCCAAAGTGCAGGAACAACCTGGTAAGCCACCCACTACTTTTTCTTGTGTGTGTGTGTGTTAGGGAGGGGGATAATTTAGTTAAGTATTAGAAGTGTTCTGTATAGGACCATTCAAAGGTCTTATAGCTGTGTATATTATGTTCCCAGGTCCTATACCATTTGCTATAGGACCATTCAAAGGTCTTATAGCTTTGTATATGATGTTGTTAAGTCCTATACCAGTTGCTATAGGACCATTCAAAGGTCTTAATGCGTTGGTATAAGATTGTGTGAGGTCCTATATCACTTGATATATGACCATTCAAAGGTCTTATAGCTTTGTATATGATGTTGTTAAGTCCTATACCAGTTGCTATAGGACCATTCAAAGGTCTTAATGCGTTGGTATAAGATTGTGTGAGGTCCTATACTACTTGCTATAGGACCATCCAATGGTCTTATAGCTTTGTATATGATGTTGCCAGGTCATATACCATTTGCTATAGGACCATTCAAAGGTCTTATAGCTGTGTATATTATGTTCCCAGGTCCTATACCATTTGCTATAGGACCATTCAAAGGTCTTATAGCTGTCTATATTATGTTCCCAGGTCCTATACCATTTGCTATAGGACCATTCAAAGGTCTTATATAAGAGTAATTATAGTCATATACCTTTAGTTATAAGACTAATTTAGTCTTATTTTTTAAGGTATAAGACTAATTTTAGTTTTATACATTTAGGTGTAAGACCGACGGGGAGAGTGTATAAGACCGACGGAGTGGAGGTACTGTATAAGACAAATTTTCACATTTTAAAGAAAACGTAAAAATTTGTGGTTTTTTTTTTTACTCTTAAATTTTAAGATATAAGAGTAATTCTAGTCTTATACCCAAATATATACTTAATTAAATTTTGAATATTGAATCTCATTAATTGATTGTGAAATCTCATTTTTTTTTTAAATTAATTTTCCTCCACAGTTTATACTAATGAAATATATTGCAAAATTATACGTAAACAAAGCATTGGCTAAGCGGTTAAGACCTTGGTTTATAGTGGAGGGTCTAGAGTTCGAATCCCACACTCTATATTTTGATTCAATTTTTCTAAAATAACATAGAAAAGGACGGGGTGGGCTAAGCGGGCTGTTTAGGAACTGGACGGGAATGAGGGGTATTCTAGGTATATTAATTACAGCGGGTTTCTGAGGAATTTCTGATCTCGATTGGGTATTTATGGGTTTGTGATCTCACTTAGGGGTCTTAGGGTCCTTGGCTCTATACTAATTTAGGTCGGTTAGTAAAATACTCCCGATTTATCTCGATCCTTCCATGGCGGCGCTGATTCTTGAGGCATATCCAAGTCGGTGGAGAAGGCTTGATTCTTCTAGAAGCTTTCATGCCCTTCATTAATGGCGGTGATACTAAAAATTCTGGATTCTTCAAGAACCGAGCTCATGGGCTGGAGCGATGTAGAAGTCTCCGGAGGGTTCCCGACATATGAGTCGGTGTTGATTTCAACACATACACCCTTGAGCTTGGATTCAGACCCGTCGTAAAGAAGCATGCCACTGATACTGTTGGACACACGCTGTTCGCTAGTACTTTGTGTTCAACACTCACAAATCTGTCATTTGATATCAGCTGCATGCAAGTTTTTTTTTTTTAAAGAATTTATTAAAACTGTTAATTAATTATTTAAAGATTTTAGTCCTCCATTAAGTACTAGGCCAAGAACATTACTGGAATCATTAGGTAGGTAAGATAGACATTTCTAAGCAAGGTAGACAATATTGGGATATATATTTATATATATATATACACACACACATACGCTTCGTAGATTGCAGAGAGATACCTGCAGAAATCTCCAATGTTGACGACAAGAGCTCCGGGAGTAGGGGGAACATCAATCCAGTGATTTTGATGAAGAACTTGGAGGCCTCCAATATGGTCTTGTAGTAGAACAGTCATGAAGTCATTGTCAGAGTGTTTGGTTGTGCCCAGAGTTAGTTGTGGCTGTGGGCACTGAGGATAGTAATTGCAGTTAGCAGCAAGTCCCTCAGCACACCCCATCTCTTTAAGGCGATTTCCATTAAGCCCGAGAGCCTCCGAAATTAATTCAAACAAAATAAATCCCAATTTCATTACTTCCTCTGTGTACTCCATTAGAATTTTTCTGCAAGTAAATTAAAAAAAAAAAAAAATGTAATCTATATTAATTTTGAACATCCTCTTTATTCAGTAAAACATACTACTTTGTTTTACAAATTTGACCATCATTCATATATTACCTACTCCCTTAATCCCAAATAAGTGTCTATTCTTAAAAAAGTTAACTAAATTCAACTTTTACAAATATCATACTACCTTTGTCCCAAAAAACAAGTCCCATTTGATTTTTTGATGGTCAACACAAATGAAATTTGACCGAACATTAATCTCAATCTAATCATCCCAGTGAAGTTTTAAAAAATTATTGGTAATAAATCCTTAAGTGATTTGATAATAACAATGTTAAAATTTCATTGGGATGATTGGATTTACATTTGGTCGAAATTCAATTATGCTGACCATCAAAAACCATATGGGACTATCTTTCTGTGACAAAGGGAGTATTCAGTTGTATATTTGCATCACTATAAGGTGGACGGGAAGCATATTTGTGTATATTTATGAATAAATTCGCTTAAAAGTCAACTTTTTTAGAATATTCTTCAAAAATAAAATAAAATTCTACTCTTCAAAAAAATAATGAACCTTAAAACAATTCACCAATCTTGGAATTAACATGTTAAAATAAATAAGAATTTTTTTTATCTATTAAGTGTACCTGCAAGGAGGAGGTAATTCTTCTGGCTTGGGATGATTAGGAGCCATGGAGCAATGCAATGAATCCCTCCAATTAGCAGCTGGTGAAGTATATAAATCAAAATTGCTGTTATACACCACCCTTGTCTTCCCACTATAGTCTCGAGTATACCATTCAATTGTTTCTTCACCTCATTATCTTGCTCATAGAATCTATGAACCCCATCAATCATCTCCTCCAAAACACTAACTGGGATCCCATGATTGATAACTTGAAAGAAACCCCATGTCTCCGATGCATCTCGTACTTTGTCAACAATTTTTATACGTTGAATCGAATCTTTATCAATCCCATCAAGATCTATGATGGGAAAACAGAGCTGGGGTTTGATGGGATTGGATTGTAAAGATACAATAGGATCAGGGGGTTGAATGAATATTCTTGGAACTTGAGTGATTCCGGCATCAACAAGGCCTTTCACTCCAGCTTTTGTGTCATCAAACGCCTTGACTTCACTTTTCCGGTCATAATTCCCATCAGCTGCAACCCCTTCAGTGGCAATGTCTACTGTTACCATTTTCCTCTTTGGATTTAGAAACTTTTATTTGTTTGAACAGAACTTGAAGATATGGTTTAAATCCCCAATACCTAATCAAGTGGTATAACCGAAAATGATGGGATAGGCAGCCAAAAGCATGGGCAATTTGTGGTAGCATGGATCATAGAAAAGGACAAAAACTTGGTTAAGCCAGACCACACCCTGGTGCAACTTCATGATATCTATCTTGATAGTATTTCTGACAGATGCCATACAGTAAATGAGATACATTCAACAACTACGGTTTCATGCACTAGACCTTTTAGGGGTGTATACACGTCTAGTTTTGCATGTTCTAGCTTTAGCTCGTTTAAAAGTTATTGAGTTCTAGTTTTTTTAGTTCGAGTTGGCTTGGTGATCCAAACTCAAGTTGAATCAAGTTTCGAGCTATTCATAAGCTGCTAGCGAGTAGCTTGAGCCATTATCGAACACGAGTTTTGACAAGCTGAGCTCGAGTTTTTTTACCTTCAATTGAGTTTGAGTTCGAGTCATTATCGAACTCAAGTTTTAACGAGTCAAGCTCGAGTTTTTTCTCTTTATTGAGCTCGAGCTTAAGTCGTTATGTTATAAACTCAAGTTATAAAGAGTCGAGCTCAAGCTTTTTTCTTTTAATCTGTCTTGAGTCAAGCTTGGGGTCGAGTTCGAGGTTTTCAAACTCGAACCTTAACGAGTAAGCCCGAGTTTAGGCTGTTTTAATCAATTAATAATAAAAAAAAAGTGGAACATATTAATACTCCCTTCGTCCCACTAATAATTACACACTTATAGTTGTGAGTATGAAAAATAAGATATGAGAGAGAATGTGTAGTAGAGAATTGTAAGTGAATAGTTGTTGTGAGTATGCAAGTGGGTTCCATTAAATAAAGAAATTTTAGAATTATTAATGGTTTATCCGTAACAAGTTTTAGAATTTCATTGGGATAACATAAGTAACATAAGTAAGACCTGTAGGATGACAGCATTTTATCCAATAGCCGAACCCATTGATTTTAGATTTTGAAGTGCAACAGAGCTAAAGTGCCATCAAGTCCCTTTGCTCGGTAGTGATTTACGTATTCCGTGACAGTAGTTTGTCTATAAATGAGAGGATTATCTTCCGATAGCAACTCCATACACCCTTGAGCTTGGATTTAGACCCATAGTAAAGAAGCATGCTACTGATACTCTTGAACCAACACTCCATACAAGTCTGTCATTTGATATCAGCTGTGATGCTGACCAAATATAAAGATTGGGCTTGGCCCAAGTTTATTAACAAGAAAGCGGCAAAATGGGCTCAAATTAGAGTACGATCCAAGAAGAAGAAAAGGATATAGGCGGCCCAAGGAAGGAAGGCGAGACAGGAGTATCCCAATAATGTCATTCAGAAGGGGAGAAGACCAAGACGTCAAACAGCGACACATTACGAGGTAAGCCGGCGATAAAGAATAATGGCGAGACATGACGTTAAAAGCGACATAGTTGAATTAGGCGAGACATAATGATGAGGCGAGATAGGACAAGAAGTGACTCTATCCGGCGAGAGAAGGATTCTTGTTAATGTTATTCACCAGAGGCGGCATATAAATATCTACCAAGTGGGACCCATTAGACGGTTATGCATTGGGATTGATGATCACGTGATTAGGGTTTACTTTATGAAAGGACCAATGATATAGCGACACGTGGCAGTAGGCATGAAATGTGAGGATGTCATGTGCAAGGCACGAGGATGAGGGGTATAAATAAGATATGCAGGCTTCATTGTCAAGGTACGTTGATTCATACACACACAACCACAAACACTCTCAAACTTTGTTGATTTTCCCCTTCAAACAAGCCAATTCTTATCCTCACGCCGGAGGGGCTTTCGCCGGAGCCGCCCCCGGCTTAGTTGACGTTTGATTGTGTGCAGACCAGTCGGAGAAGAAGGAGCCGGAGATATCGAAGTCGGACTACAACGGTGAAGTTGCTGTTGAGGAAGGTCCTAGCAACATCAAACTGGTTCCGTTGCCGGGACTGTTTTCTCTTCAAGGATTGAAGTGTTATCGGCGGTGGCCCGAGATTGGGGAAGCTCTGTTCTGAGATCGTGAAGGTGGGTTGTGGACGATTCAAGGGGTGTGGAGTTTATTGGTTGAGTTGGCGTTATTGACAATTTGTAAGCTGAAGTTTGTTGTTCTTGTTATTGTTGGAGTCGATTAATGTTTTGTAAATTTGTGGGTTGGAATAGTTGAATATTGTGATATTGTTAATTGGGTTGGAGTAGATTCCTGTTTTCTCAAGTATTTGTGTGAGTTGTGATTCAAAGTTGTTCGTTAAGAATTGTTCTAATCTGGGTTTGGCTGTAGAGTTTTGAAGTCGGATTTTGTGGGTTTGTTTTGTTTCGAATAAATTTGTGATTTGGGTGTTTTTGGTGGTAAGGTGTAATTGAAATCTGTTTGAAGATTTTTGGAGAGTTTTGGTGTTGAAGAAGGGTTGTTATTGCTGGGTTTTTTATTGATTGTTTACGGGTTTTGAGCCAGATCTTCAAATCTTCATAAGATTTGCAGATTTTCGTGGGTGAAGTTTATAAGTTTGATTGCGTAAGAGGAAAGAATGTCAACACCAGAGAAGAATATGGTGGTGGGCCAAAAGACTGTAGCGGGAAGGAGCATTGTCACTCCAATTTCGGGGTTTGGGAATATCGGTATGGGTGGAGCGAGAGATACTTCTTCCTCGCAGCAAGTAATCCCGGAGGAGGCGGAGCGAGATACTGGCGAAGAGAGAGAGAGGAATGTGATGCCGCCACCACCAGAGGAGGAAATAGAGAATGAGGAAGAAAGTTTGAGGATTCATAACGCTCTGATCATGCAATTGATTGAGAACAACAAGCGACTGAGGGCGATGAAGAAGAAACCTACTCCAATCCCGCAGGGATTTTTAACGGCGACAATAGAGGGAGACAAGGGAGCAAATAGGGAGGTAATTGTAGTAAATGAGGAGCGAGAAAAGGAAGTAGAGCCTGAGAAGTCAAAAGAAGTAGAAGCGAAAATGGATGGGTCGCAAAAGCGAATTGAAGGAACACAAAAAAGAAAAGCGGGAGAGTACATGGAAAATGGAAGAAAGATCAAAGTTTATCACTGGCCACACACTTCCCAAGTGTCGTTCCTCTATTGTGAAGAAGAAGAAGGCGTCAGCGTCGAATGAGGCGGAGGATGGCGAGAAAGAGTTGAGAAGTTTCAATGATATGGAGAAGCCCAAGGTGATAGAAAAGGGGAAGGGTATTGGAGTTAGTCGTTTTGGTGAAGAGGACGTTTTCAAGAAGCAGATGGCCGAGATGGCAAGGAGGTTAGCGGAATTGGAAAAGGGTGGTGCAGTTGATAATGAAAAGGACTCTTTTGTAGCCCCTTTTGCTAGATATATTCAAGAGGTGAGACGGCTCAGTTTTTCGCTTACTGCTCTATCTAAATATGCGGGAGTAACTTGTTGCCCGGGACTCGTAGCGGGATTTGAGGTGACAATGGCGATTCGACCAAGGATGATGCGTTGTTATGTAAGACTTTTGCTAGTACCTTGGAGCTTCAGGCTTTGGATTGGTTTGTACAGCAGCCTGCTAACTCTATATTGGGGTACCAAGACTTTAAGAGGAAATTTTTGGCGAGATTTGGATCAATGGGAGCTCAACGGTAGTCTTTGCGGGAGTTGATTGGCATTAAGCAAAAGACGGGAGAAGGTCTTGTTACTTACACCAATAGATTTCGTTAATTGCCAATCAAATTCTTTGAGATTGATCCCAAATACGTCATCATGATGTATATGTCGGGTTATTATCCGAATCATTCGGGAGGGAGTTAAGAATGAGATTACTGCAACTTTGAGTGAGTTGCATGAGAGGGTCAGCGTCTTGTGGTGGCGAAGATGTTGATGAAGGAGCTTCAAATAATGGAAAGAAAAGTGTTAAGGATCGGATTGAGTATGTGAAGGAAGGGAATGCCGCTCAGCAAGGAGGTCGAGGGAATCCCGCTGGCGGCAGAGGTGGAGGTCGCAATGGAGGTCGCAATGGAGGCCCAAATGGAGGCCGTGGAGTTAGAAGAATGATAAGGTTTACAAGGTTGACTGCTACACCAAGTGAAATTCTGCGGGCATTGATTTGCCAGCACCTTTTGAAATGAATGATACGGGAGAGTTAACATGAATCAATTCTGTAATTATCATCGGGAGCGGGGTCATGAGGCTGACAATTGTTATAATTTGAAAAGAGTAATTCAAAACCAAATTGAAAGGGGTGCGTTGCAAGAGTATGTATGGCGGGAGCCAAATGGGGCGGATCAAGGAGGAAATGGAAATAGAAATGAAATTTTGGTGATTCACGAGCCTACAAGCATTACTTGCCTAAATAATCAGATTATGTCGCTATCCCACACTTGTCACATTCCCGCCTATCCGCCCAGTGAAGAAAGGATGATTAGTTTTTCAAGACGAGAGTTGGCTTTAACGCCAAGCCATGGATGCCAACCAATTGTAATCACAATCGCCCCAGGAAACAGTATTTTGCATCGGGTTTTAGTAGATTCTGGAGCAAGCCGAAACATTCTCTATTATGATGCTTTTAAAAAGATGCGATATACAGAGGCCAATTTGGTGCCGTATAAAGGATTCTTGGAAGGGTTTACTAACCACACTGTGCGGGTTAAAGGAACGATTTCGTTGGCGGTAGAGATAGGAGAGGATGAGAAGGTGAGAACTCGTACTGTTGAGTTTATGGTTATTGATTTGGTGTCGCCTTATAATGCTATTGTGGGCATTCCCTTTATGCAAAGCTTTGAAATGGTGGTATCTATCCCGCATCAGCGAGTCAAGTTTCCTACGGCAAGGGGGATAGCATGTTTGAAAAGTGAGGTGAAGGAAGTTATTCAAAAGAAGATTGAAATGCAAACAGCGGCCAGAGCAAGCACAAGTTCACTTTCTACTGCTTTGACTGTGCGGGATGCGAGAATAAATATGATTACCGACTTAGGGGGATGTGAGAGTTGGGAGGAGACAGAAAGTATGAAGAATAAGTCGGCAATCATAATTATTGAGGAAAGGGCTGAGGATGAGGTTATGAAGGAAAGAAGTGAGGAGCGAGATGTGGAGATAGAAATGATGCAGGAAAAGTCAGATAAGAATTTGATGGCTTTGATGGTGATGCAAGCGGAGATGGCTTGGTCTAGATCCACCGAATTTGTCAAGATGAAAGAGCCCTACATTGAAGAGATAGTGGATTCGGAGAGTGAGGAATGCGATGAAGAAATCGTGGTGGACACTCAGGGAGTATGTCGCGTGGCGAGAGAGAAAAGGGGAGAGTAGCGGTATTGGGATGAAGAGAAATGTCGATCGGAAAAAGGCGGTGAAATTGAAGTAGACACACTGCAAATGCGGGATGAGCCTGATATTCAGGCGGCAGAAGAATTGGAAGAAGTGATTGTGAATGATAGATATCCCGAGCAGAAAATCAAGATTGGGCAACAGTTGAAGAAGGAAGAGCGGGATATGCTAATTAATTTTTTGCGAGATAACATTGATGTATTTGCATGGAGACCGAGAGGATATGTGCGGAGTTGATGAAAATGTCGCCTTACACTTTGTCTAAATGCCGATCCAAATGTAGAGCCTTTTAAGCGAAGGTGAGATACTTATCTCGCGGAAAAGGAGAAAGCGGTGATCGGGGAAGTAGAGAAGTTGTTAAAGGCGGGAATCATTGAAGAGATCACTTACCCGGTCTGGCTAGCTTGCCCGATGATGGTGTTGAAGGCGAACAAGAAGTGGAGAATGTGCATAGATTTTCTGATTTGAATATGGCCTGTCCCAAGGATTGTTATCCTTTGCCAAAGATTGATAGACTGGTGGATTCTATTGCGGGACACAAGGTGTTTAGCTTTATTGATGCTTACTCAGGGTATCACCAGATCAAGATGCTTGAGGAGGATAAAGCCAAAGCGGCTTTTCAGGACTCCTTGGAAATTTTTGCTATAAAATGATGCCTTTTGGTTTGAAGAACGCTGGGGCGACATACCAAAGGATGGTTAACAAGATATTTAAATCGCAGATTGGGAGGAATGTTGAAGCTTATATTGACGATATGGTGATCAAGACCAAGGGGGAGGATCATTTGGCGGATCCAGTCCGAAACTTTTGAGAACTTGAGAAAGAATTCCATGAAGCTTAATCCAAGTAAGTGCACCTTTGGAGTAACGGCGGGAAAGTTTTTGGGATTTCTTGTAAATCGCCGCGGGATAGAGGCAAATCCTGAGAAGATCCAGGCGTTAATTGATATGAAGTCGCCCAAGACCATTCAAGAGATTCAAAGGTTAAATGGTAGGGTGATAGCTTTGGGACGATTTGTGTCGCGGCCACTGAGAAATGTTTGCCGTTCTTCAAAGTGCGAAAGGAGATCGAAGTTTGCTTGGGATGACAAGTGTGAAGAAGCTTTTCGAAGATAAAGGAGTATTTGGGAAAGCCGCCCATCTTATGTAGCCCGAGGAAGGAGACCATTTATATGTCTACTTAGCGGCATCGGATTTGGCAATGGCGGCGGTATTAATAAAGGAGGATGGTGGCATGCAAAAACCGGTGTATTATGTTTCAAAGGCATTGAGTGAGGTAGAAGCGAGATATTTTAATGCGTAAAAATTGGCTTATGCTTTGGTAATAGCGACAAGGAAGTTGAGGGCCTATTTCCTATCTCACCTCGTTCTTGTGTTGACCAATGCACCTTTAAGAAAGATTTTACAATGTACTGATTCACTGGAAGGCTTCTTAAATGGTCGATTGAATTAACAATTTGATATTCAATATGAGGCGAGAAAGGCGATTAAGGCTCGAGCTTTGGCGGACTTTATTCTCGAAACTTCATTCACATATGAAAGAGAGGAGATTGAGACTCAAGAGGCAAGGAAGAGGAAGGCCAAGTCGCAAGACCCCAGAAGCGGAAGAAGAGAAAGAAAGACCTCGCGGATGTTGGGAATTGTTTGTTGATGGGTCCTCGCCCAAGGACAAAGGCGGAGCCGGGATTTCATTAAGCTCGCCAGAAAAGATTGCACATATGAGAAGGCCTTGAGGTTTAAGTTTAACATGACAAACAACCAGGCGAGAATACGAGGCGTTGGTAGCGGGTTTGGAGTTATGCCGAGATATCGGAGTAAAGCGAGATAGTCGCCCACTCGACTCTCGGTTAATTGTTAATCAGTGAAAGGAAGATATGGAGTAGTGAGTGCAATTTTGACAAAGTATTGTGAAATGGTAAGGCGATTTTGCAAAGCTTTGATTATTGGGAGAGGCTGGTGCGAGATTGATAGAGAGAAAAATGAGCGAGCCGACATGTTGAGCAAAGCGCTTGCGATAAAATAGAGGAGTTGCCTAAGAAAGTGGTAGTTGAATTTGTGGAAGAGCTAGGCTTTTGACGGGCCCACGATAATGGAAATTGAAGTTGGTGAAAAAGATTGGGTAAATGAAATGAAAGACTATTTAGAGAAAGAAGAGCGCCCCAAGACGAAGATAAGGCGAAGATTGTTAGGAAGATGTCACCAAGGTTTACTTTGTACAGATGGGATCTTATACGGAAGTCTTTCTCGCGGCCTTTGATGAGATGCGTGGAACCAGGGAAGGTTGATAACGTTTTGTTTGAGGTGCATGAGGGCGTTTGTGGAGGTCATCCAGAGCAAGAACGTTGGCTAATAAAATCATGTTTCATGGGTATTATTGGCCGTCATTGAAGAAGGATGCGGAGGAGTATGTAAGAAGATGTGACAGGTGCCGGCGACATGCTAACATTCCTAGGCACAAATGGCGAGCGCACCCCAATCAGTAAGCACTTGGCCTTTTGATATGTGGGGAATAGACCTTATAGGACCTTTCCCCAAGGCCAAAGGAGGAGCGCAGATGGTGGTGGTAGCTGTTGATTATTTTACCAAGTGGATCCGAGGCAAGAGCTTTAACTTCTACTACGAAGACCAGATCATCGAGGTTTGTAACGGAGGAAATCCTATGTCGCCATGGAATGCCGCGGGCAATTATCTACGATCATGGGCCGCAGCTTTAGAAAGAAGTTTCACGGATTTTGCGAGAATTTGAGTATCAAACATTGGCAAGTCTGCAGTGTATAGGCCGCAATGACGGACAAGTGGAAGCCGCTAACAAGCAAGTTCTCGAGATTTTGTGTAAAAACTTAGAGAAGAGAGGCGGGGCTTGGTTGGAGGAGCCGTCCACGCCTTTATGGTATGTTAGAACGACAAGAAAGGGGTCAATCGGCGAGACGGCCTTCGCATTAACTTACGGCTCGAAGCTATTGGCTCCCGCCGAGACGGGTTTGCCTACCCATGAGTAACCTATTATGACGAGATAATGAATAGCGACAGAAGGTGCTTTGAGCTAGATCTGAGTGATGAAAAGAGGCTTAGAGCGAGAATGAGGATGATTAATTACAAGCAGCGGATGAAGGCACAACATGATAAGCGAGTAAAGAAGAGGTCATTTAATGTTGGCGATTGGGTGTTGAGGAGCCGTGAAGTTAAAGGCGCAACCGCGGGATTTGCCAAGCTAGATCCGAAATGGGAAGGTCCCTTCCAAATTGCTAGAATTGTGCGAGAGGGGACTTATCACTTGAAAGAAGAAGACGGCAAAGAGGTCCCGAATGCATGGAGTGTTGATCACTTAAAGAAATACTACCATTGAAGTGATAAGGGTAATTTGCCTATCTTGTTCCTGTTGAAAGTCTTTTTATTAATCATTTTTATGAATTTATGAACTTTTCAATGATGAATGAAAGTCATATGCTTCATGATTTTAATAGAAAATGTATACATGGAACTTATGTTGAATACGTTTATGATACAATGAAAATATGAAATTTTATTCCTCATATGTGCTTTACATGGAATGAATTTTATAGTTATGAATGATCAGTAGCCAATGACATGGTAAATAAATTGCTCAAGAGTAAAGTTGCCTGAAGACAACTTCACTTTTTCGATGGGAGTATATGTGTATGGTGATATCTCGCTAAAGGTAAGAAGGTTAAGAGTTTTTGATGAATTATCAAAACAATTTTTGATGAATTATTGAAAGGAATGAATAAATGTGGAAAGTCGTCGGACTATAAAACGATGCGAGTCAAAGTAAGTCGTCGGACTATAAAACGATGCGAGTCAAAGAAAGTCGTCGGACTATAAAACGATGCGAGTCAAAGAAAGTCGTCGGACTATAAAACGATGCGAGTCAAAGAAAGTCGTCGGACTATAAAACGATGCGAGTCAAAGTAAGTCGTCGGACTATAAAACGATGCGAGTCAAAGAAAGTCGTCGGACTATAAAACGATGCGGAGTCAAAGAAAGTCGTCGGACTATAAAACGATGCGAGTCAAAGAAAGTCGTCGGACTATAAAACGATGCGAGTCAAAGAAAGTCGTCGGACTATAAAACGATGCGAGTCAAAGAAAGTCGTCGGACTATAAATCGATGTGAGTCAATGTAAGTTGTAAACTATGATATAAATCAAGCTATGGATGGTGAAAGATGTAAAAGTCTATGGACTATAAAAATGAAAGTTTCGGAGCTATGAATGAAGAAAAGATTTATCTCGCAAAGAAGTGGCAAAGAGCATAAGTCGCTATGAAAGATATCACTCTCTCGCTGAAAGAAAAAAAGGAAAGATGAGGCAGAAAGAAGGAAATTATTCTAAGTATAAAGCAAAAGAAGATCAAGAAAAGATTAGAGTTAGCGACAATATGAGTCGCAAAATATGTTATGAGTAAAGTCGCCTAAAGACGACTTCACTTTTTCGATGGGAGTATATGTGTATGATGCTGTCATGCAAAAGAGATTTTGATGAAATATCAAAACAATGAGTGGAGAAATAAGTAAAGCAAAAAGTAAAGGGGCAAGCACAGAGGCCGCAAATGTACAATGTTCAAAAGGCACGCAGGCCCCAAAAAGAAAAGAGAGTAAATTGTTTAGCCATCAAGGCAAGTTACAAAAACTGTTCAAAGTAAAAGTTAAGAAGGAGATAGATCAGACATCGGGTTCAAGGCGGGATGACTTGGCCGGAGCTTGAAGCCGCTAAAGCAAAGAGCTTTGGCATCATCCACCGCTTATGCTTGTGCTCAAGAAGAGTATCCCACAAAGCTATAGCATTTGGAACTTGAACAGGAGGAGCTCTCCATGGCGATTTTCCCAAAGAAAGCATCTTCATCAAGAAGATCTTTGAGTTCTTCAGAGTATAAGGAACTACGGAATGACCGCGGCGACAAACCTCGCTAAAAATTGGCTCAGAACCCCACTGGGCGAGTTTTTCAAGCGTGATAGCAGGAATGTCGTTGATTTCTCATTGCCGGCTCGCATAACTCAAGGGAAGTTTGGTTCCCAATGTCGCCGATGCCGTCGATTAATTGAGCCACATCGGCATTCAGAGCAAAGAACTTCCGCGGTCTTCTCGGCTAGTTCCTCTTTAAGCCTAGCAATCTCGTCTTGGAGAGTTTGAGTTTCCACGCATGAGTTTCCTTTAAAGCATCATTTTCACTCCTCAGTTTAGCGACATTTTCTCTGGTAGAATCAAGTTCAATAGTGGCAGTGGCGAGACTGGAATTGGCGGCATTGAGATCCGTTAGGGTCTGGTCAAGCTGATTGTGAGAAGTGGTTAGGTCAGTCTTCAATTTGTCCCGCTCCTTTTCCAAGTTTTTGATTGAAGAATCCCGTCTCGTAAGTCTACCCTTAAGGGTATCTTTGTCGCGTTTCAATCTGGCCGATTCATTTTCCGCCGAGTGTTTGCCTCGTTGATGCTGATAGAAGATCCAAGCTGGGAAAAGATAACAATCATAAGTTAAGAGAAGGTTGAGAATAAGATTAAGGTAAAGTAAAATAAGGAAGGAAAGAAGAACTAACCAATGAAAAATAATAACCCGCCTGGCATGCGGCATGAGCAGAATCCAGTTGGGAGACATTGTGAACTTGTACTTGATCACTAGCTCTGATCAAGGCCGAGCTGCCCAATAGATATTCTTCCGCGCTTTTAGTTTCCTCAATCAACCCCTTTATCCGGGGGACTCTGGCAATTTCCTTGCTAAGCTCATAAAGCCCAACAAAATCAAGGGGCTTGGAAAAGTTTTCCTGTAGCCAACTGGGAGTAGGAAGAGCGGAAGAAGTGCTAGGGCCAGGAGGAGTTGAAGGGGAGCTGGAAATGAGTGTTAAGTCGCAGACCTCCGTCTCGCGGGAAGGAAGATTTTCAATTTGTGGGGGCTCAGAAATGTTCACTTCTAAAGAAGAAGTATTTGGTGGAACAAGATTGGAGGAAAGGGTTTCAATATTTTCGGTCATGGGTGCGACATCAATTAGCGGGATGACACTGGGAAATGGTGGTCTCAATATTCGGCGAAATAGAAGTGGGTGGAAGATTAGTTTCGAGAAGGAGGAGTGGAATCAAGCAATGTGATTTGGCGGGATATTTACCCGAGGAGCGGGAGTGACACCGGTAGTAACGAAGCGACTCTTTTCGCCGTTTAGCTCGCGCCGCTTGGTTGGTTGGTGCGGCTCTTTTCTAGTTGTGTTACGAGTTTTCTCCAAAGCAATCTCTTCAAAGATCTTTACCATCGCGAGAAATTGGCAAAGCAAGATTTCGTGGAGGGAAGCAAGAGCAAGGCCGCGTGCATTGGCCAATTGTTTCCTTCTCTTGTCGGTTCGAGTCGGCTTGACGACTTTCCATGGATTTGGCTCGGTGATCTGAAAATAAATAGAAGGAAGTTAAGGGTTATGGTATTTCAAGTTATAATTGAAGGAAAGAAAAGATAAGATTAAAGGGGAGACATACAAAGAGCGGTATTCATGGCAGTACAGTGACGAGAACCCTTGCAGGACCGACATTCATGAGCATACTTGTTGTCGGAATGTCGCTCCCATCCATCGAAATAAACGTGGCTTATTGGAACTCTGGCCGGACTCGGGTAAGTTGTCACCAAACCAACTTGATCTAGCAATTCCCTATTCCGCGTAATACCTCTCCAAGAAATGAGAGGCCGGGGAGCGTCGTGAGTGCGAATTTTCGTGTAAGGCGATCAAGGAGCGAATGTCGTCCAACAAGGGCTGCCGCCAATGGAAGAAGCATCTTTGGATTCAATTTGAGTATTAATAGGATGAAGGTCACAGGATGAGACCATCCAGCGCGAGAAACAACGAAGAGAGGGTCGTCCATCCAATCGTGAATTTTGGTGGGCAATGGAGTAAGAACTTTGGGACCCCTATGGTATCGGAGAGAAAGGCGAGTTTCCAATATGTCGTCGGCAAGTTGGTTGGTTTGTTTGTACCCAGTGAACAAGGAAAGCATAGCGGTAATGGCGGGTTCCTTTCGCAGAGCGACAAATGGCGATGAAGGTAGTTATTATTCTAATAGCATTTGGGTGAATTTCGGTGATCACGGCTTGGGCTTTATACAAGAATTCACAAAGGAAAGGATCAAAGGGGATCCTAAGGCCTACTGAAGCCGAGAAGGGAAAATGACAATGCCTTCCCGCATTTCTCGCAAGATGGGCAAGGGAAAGGTCTCCCGATATTCGAAATGCAATAGATGGAGCTATCTATGTGATATTCCCTATGCCAATCGGTTATAGGGTTGGGAATTAGGGAGGCTTTATCTCACAGCATGGGAAGATCCCGCCTCAAAGCATGCGCGGATTGGTAAAAGTGTACCTTCTTGAAGGGCGATATTTTGAACCCCAAGAGGAGGGGGATTGTTGGTAGCAGCAATGCGAAGATGTTGCTTGACCACCACGTCAGCAGAATCACCGGAAGAAGAAGAAGAAAGGATTGATTTATAATGTGTTCTACGTTTGGAAAAGGGATCGCCGACACATTGGGATTCGTAGGAGTCGCTTAAAGACAGCTTTATACTTATCTTTGATAAATCGAACCAATTGATTACTAGAAGGGAAAATGTGCGACAGAGGGGCTGAAAGTGGAAGGAAAAAATGGCCTTGGATTTCAAGGGAGTCAATCGAAGGATCCACCCAAAGTGTTCAACTAAAAACCTAATTAGGTCGGCCTTGGGCAATCTCGCCCAAGTAGTTCGCAGCGTCTATAAAAGCCGCCTGAAACCTGGCAGCGACCGTATCTAACTACCTTGGCACAGTATTTAGATCTCGCCATGAAGGGCAGTTTGGGAAAAATTATTTTTATGGAATGAAAGGAAATGCAACTTTATATAATCGTGTAAAAGAGGGAGACCAAAATGTAAAGGATAAAGAATGCGAAGGGTTTTAGGAAAAGTTACCTGAGGAAAAGGATGATCTTGGTCGGAAAAGATGAAGGGTCACCGGGAAAGATGAACAGACGCCGGAGATGATGAACAGATCCTGGGAATTGAGAAATATTACACCAAATTACTTTGAAAAGGCGTAAATAAGAATGGAATCAAGATCAAGAAGCAAATGTGGGCAAGAAATTAGGGATTTAGGCGGTGAAAAATGAGGAAGAATGGTCGGAATCAGTGTTGATGTTCGCCGGAAAAGGAAAGGGTTCAAGCAAGGTTTAAGTGTTGTGAAAAGAGGAATGGGGGTTACGATTTGGTATTTATATGAGAGAGGGGTTAGGGAAATGATGGATGTGACGTTTGGGGAAGGTTTTTGAATTTTCCCTCACAACCGGGCACGATTCCCAAATGACGGCTCATTAAAATGTTAAGGGTTACCAAGAGAAGGACACGTGTATGGACAGGGATCTCCAGTGGTAGCTTCTTGAAGGAAATTGCATATGTCGCTAATTGAATAATCTTTGAACATAAAGTTTTTGGCGAGACCATAAATGAATCTCGCCATAAACTTAGGGGCTTCTGATGCTGACCAAATATAAAGATTGGGCTTGGCCCAAGTTTATTAACAAGAAAGCGGCAAAATGGGCTCAAATTAGAGTACGATCCAAGAAGAAGAAAAGGATATAGGCGGCCCAAGGAAGGAAGGCGAGACAGGAGTATCCCAATAATGTCATTCAGAAGGGGAGAAGACCAAGACGTCAAACAGCGACACATTACGAGGTAAGCCGGCGATAAAGAATAATGGCGAGACATGACGTTAAAAGCGACATAGTTGAATTAGGCGAGACATAATGATGAGGCGAGATAGGACAAGAAGTGACTCTATCCGGCGAGAGAAGGATTCTTGTTAATGTTATTCACCAGAGGCGGCATATAAATATCTACCAAGTGGGACCCATTAGACGGTTATGCATTGGGATTGATGATCACGTGATTAGGGTTTACTTTATGAAAGGACCAATGATATAGCGACACGTGGCAGTAGGCATGAAATGTGAGGATGTCATGTGCAAGGCACGAGGATGAGGGGTATAAATAAGATATGCAGGCTTCATTGTCAAGGTACGTTGATTCATACACACACAACCACAAACACTCTCAAACTTTGTTGATTTTCCCCTTCAAACAAGCCAATTCTTATCCTCACGCCGGAGGGGCTTTCGCAGGAGCCGCCCCCGGCTTAGTTGACGTTTGATTGTGTGCAGACCAGTCGGAGAAGAAGGAGCCGGAGATATCGAAGTCGGACTACAACGGTGAAGTTGCTGTTGAGGAAGGTCCTAGCAACATCAAGCTGCAAGTTTTTTTAAGAATTAATACAATTGTTAATTCATTATCAAAACATGTACTCAGTTAGGTACTATGCCTCAATTAAGTGCTATGCCTAAAAAATTATCAGAAAAATTTCCTATTCTCCTTTTGGCGCTTCGACTCAAAGATAGAATTCTTGCCCTGAGATTGGTTGATTATTTATCATGTATTTAAGTAAGGCAGATAAGATGGCCATTTCTACGAAAAAGTGGTTCATCAGCGCATAGGCAGGGGCGGTTACACCAAGGGACCAGCGTATCATCGACCCTCATGGATTGATAAAAGAAGGGAAGATGTAGAACAGGGCAGTGAGAATCGGAGGAGTTTTGGTTGGGCAGGCACCCTTCCGTAAGGGTGCATTCCTCAATAATACAACTCTCCCTTTGTTCCAAAATAATCTTTAAAAAGAGAACTTTGTCCCAAATGAATGTTCATTAAAAGCAAAATTATAACAAGCGTATTCCAATGCATACTAATAATATATCCCCTCCGTTCCAAAGAAAATTGTCCTGCTTGACAAATTAATCCTTGGCCATGCTCACTTGTACTTTCTAAATAATAAATTAATATTGACTTTTTATGGAAAAGAGACACGAGATGAGGAAAGGGAAACTATTATTTTGAGAGCAAAACTATATAATGTACGTAAATATAAAGGATTCTTATGCGTATTTGCAACTAAGGGTTCGTTTGTTTTTTCTTTTTGGCACTTATTTGCCTCTTATCACTTACTATTCGTTTAGACATCTTATAATTAAGTTCTTTTTCCAATTCAGATCTGAAAGCCACCTAATGTTCTCTTATTTTTTTCAAATTTAAAATTGAGACTTAATGTCCTCTTATTTTTCTTATATAACTTTTGTGCACAAAGAACAGAAATGCATGTGTACATGGGACACCAACACGGAGGTTCTGGGTTCGACTCCCCCCAGTGGTTAGAGTGGATGATTATCCCTCCCTAGTTAATATTAGGCGTCTCTGGGGGGATTTTAAGGGATTTCAGAGAATTGATGGACTTGTTAGTAAATTGACTTACACAAAAAAGGGGCTTGACTCGAGATGGGCAAGCCTCAAAAAAAAAAAAAAAAAAAAAAAAAGGTAATTAGTACTCCCTCCGTCCCTTTTTTCTTGGTTCTTTTTCTTGGACCTCTGTTTTTAAGTCTACACACATACGTTTATGCCCAATTTTGTGAAGTGTTTGATATCATTTTCTTCATATTATTTTGGTACAAGATATCATTTTCTTCATATGAATGTTTCTAAAGTTGTTGTAAAGTGGGTGCATTGCTCATTGATCATATTGAGGGGAGAAAATAAAATCATGCAAGGAGTAAACGATTGAACATAAGTACCTTTCTCAAGCTCCTCAAATTCAAGGTATAATTCTAGTTCTTCTTCTGTTGGCCTCGATTGAGAAGATTCCATCCTGTTTCAAACATAATTGATAAAATAAAATTAACACTCTAATAATTTTGAAAATCCAAGAAAAGATAATATAGCAAATTCAGTCCAAGTAACTCGATACAAAATTAAGCACATTCAAATGACCACATTCATTTCCAACACAAGCAAGCAGTAGCAAAAACACGAATTTACAGAAAACCCAAGAAAAGATAATGTAGCAAATATGAATATGCAGCTGCAGATTTGAAAAAAGGCCCGAGCAAAAAGGCTCAAACAGCTCTTCAATGGAAGGGGGAAAGCTTACTTACCGTGGGGTGGAGCGGAGCTGGTGTCGGCGCAGGGTTGTGGGAAGAAGAGAAGACCGGCGGAAGGGTGAGGGAGAGAAAGAGCGAGAACGCCGCCAAGAAGCGTGAGGGAGAGGGAGAGAAGAAAGAAAAGAAATGGCCCGTCGTCGGCCACTGGAGAGATTCGAGAAGAAAGAAAGACTTTTAGGGTTAGATTTTTTTTTTAATTTTTTTTATATGTATATAATAATATATATTTTATATTTTTTTTAAAAAATAAGTCGGTATTTCGGTATACCAACCGATTTCACTTCTATATACCACGTACCAACCATTTTCACTAATTGGTACGGTACTACCGTACCGAAAATTCGGTATACCGATTTCACTGTACCGATTACAATTGGTACGATTGGTATATGGATTGGTTGGTACGGGAGAGAACCATTTGCCAGCCCTATCCCCACTATCTTTTCATACTTCCACAACTAACCACCCTTGTCCCTTTCAAGAACACACTCTTTTCCTTCTCCATTATCGCCTCCTCATCCATGATCGGTTGTCACTCTCTTTCCTCCTTTATGGCCGGCCGATCATCTTTCAGTCCTATGTCCGGTCTCCTCTTCCTCCATCTTCCATTTATCTCTCTTTGGTCGGCTTCACTCTCCCAACCCAAACTAGGAACTGTAAAGGTTTATTCCCCTACTCGAGCCATGGCGGAGCTCCACTACTCGAGCTCGATCAACGACAACCGTGCATTTACTGCCCTCTCCTCCCTTCCTCCCCCTTCCAATGCATCCGAATATCTCCCTTGGAATCCTCTTTCCTACTATTTTCTCTTGAAGTTTCGAAAAATTTGGTTGATACTGGGCTTCGGTGAATTGATGTTCAGATTTAGGTGAAGTTAGGGTTTTGACTTTTGATGGGAATGGGATAATTTTTGGTGGATATGTAAGAAGGGGCTTTGACGAATAAACCCATCAGCCAAATGAAATCGACCAATAAAGACAGACATTTTTGAAACTCGCCAATAAGTCTTTGCTAAAAATGTGGACAAAAATATCCCTAACTGCAATTCCCGCACGTACCAGCGCCTTAAGCGCTTGATGGGTGAATATTATGATCCGCTGCTTCGCACTCCCTATGCATTCTCCCTCCCTCTTTCTCTCTATTCCTTTTTTTCCCAGTTAATTAGAACACCAACAACTGTGAATTTGCCCTACAATGGTTCTAAAAGAATGATATAAATAACTGAAAAATCTACAACACAGTTATAATATAAACCAACTCTAATCATGAACAACTGTGAAAACCTATAGAGTATTAATGTGAAATAGAATTCTCAGTTTATAACATAAACCAACACAGTTATAACATAAACCAATTCTATTTCACAGTTATTTAAATAACTGTGAAATAGAATTCACATTTATTTACATCAAAACTTGTGTCCAAGTTTTATGAGAAATATTAGTTGTTCACCAAACTCTAACCAAAACAACTGTGAAATACACATCACAGTTATTTCACAAACAATGCATGAGTATGAACAACTGTGAAAACCTATAAAACATTAATGTGAAATAGAATTCTCAGTTTATAACATAAACCAACACAGTTATAATATAAACCAATTCTATTTCACAGTTATTTAAATAACTGTGAAATAGAATTCACAATTATTATACCAAAACTTGTGTCCAAGTTTCATGAGAAATATTTGTTGTTCACTAAACTCTAACCAAAATAAATGTGAAATACACATCACAGGTCAAAAATTTATCAGTTGTTTAAGCAAAATAACTATGAAATACACATCATAGTTATTTCACAAACAATGCATGAGGTTGAGGATGAACCACTGTGAAAACCTATAAAACATTAATGTGAAATAGAATTTTCAGTTTATAAAATAAACTAACACAATTATAACATAAAACTAATTATATTTCACAGTTATTTGCATCAAAAACCTGTGTCAAAGTTTCATGAGAAACATTAGTTGTTCACCAAACTATAACCAAAATAACTGTGAAATAGAATTCACAGTTATTTTTTTTAGACATTCATTATAATAAGACGGAGGAGGGCGAGCCTTGGCGCAACGGTTAAGTTGCTCATTTGATGACCATAAGGTTACGGGTTCGAACCTTGGCGAACAGCCTCTTGGCAATTATCAGGGAAAGACTCTAGCAAATGGTTCCCTCTCCCAACCCCCGCAAGGCGGGGAGCGCTTAGCGCACCAGGGTTTGCCCTTTTTTTATTATAATAAGACGGAGATAATTCTCGAGGAAATTAGCAAGGAAAATGAGGAGCAATAGGAAGATCTCAAATACGAGTGCAATTGCTTTTGGTGAAGAAAAGATTTAGCCAACAAAGACCAAATGCGTGAGAGAGATAAATAGGTCTATGTCATAATTGAAATGCATAATTCACAACCGATTACCTGTGGTGAAAGGCACCACTTTATGTACAAGTTTAGCAAGTCTTAACAAAAGTTGAAGCATGATTATACTATTTCTCCAATGCGTGAAGAAAAGATTTAGCCAACAAAGACCAAATGCGTGAGAGAGATAAATAGGTCTATGTCATAATTGAAATACATAATTCACAACCGATTACCTGTGGTGAAAGGCACCACTTTATGTACAAGTTTAGCGAGTCTTAACAAAAGTTGAAGCATGATTATACTATTTCTCCAAATAAGCATACGAACTATAAACCATATACCCCCCCCCCCTCTTTGCTCAATTTTTTATTTTAACAATTTAAAAAGGTAAAATTGCTCTTTATACCCCCCCCCCTTCTTTGCTCAATTTTTTATTTTAACAATTTAAAAAGGTAAAATTGCTCTGTTAACTTTCAGTTTCAGAGACCGATGTATTTCACACCACGTTGATGAAATTTTCATTCAAAATACATTGATAAGATAGGGATTGCACATTACAGGCAGAAAAATCAACTTATGATTCAGTTAATAACCAATATCTCACAATGGGATAGAAAAGTGATACAAATTCACTATCTTTTGTATGTATTTTATTTCGATTTTCCATACAGACACACACAACACACAAACACAGTGATTGATCAACAATGGAGATCTTGAAATGGAAACAACAATGATATTGCTATGGAGGATTGAGATCTCGGCGAGAGAGAGAGAGAGAGAGAGACAGAGAGAGAGAGGGAGAAAAATAAATTCGAGGAGTGAAGAGGGGAGAAACGAGTGATTGGTCAACTTAATTTACATAGGGGTAGATTGGACATTACATTACAACATAAAAGGGTGATGGTTTTATTGGTAAAATCGATTTCAACTCAGGGATCCTAAGGTAGAATATGAAATGTTGTGTTTTTATTGGTAAATTCCACCCTCTCAGGGATTTATTGGTAAAAACCCCATGTAAGAATCTGGTTTTTTTTTTTTTTGTAGATTACCTTGATTGATTTCAGATAATTAGGATTTGTTGGGTTTTGGGGTTACAAACGCAGCGGAAGAACTTAGAAATAACAATCAAAACCCTATCCCTTAGATCCGTCTAGCATGAAGAGATTAGAAAATTATATGAGATATATTTTACATACCTTGAATGCGATTTGTTTGTTCGAAACGAATCTTCAAAAGCAAGTTCTCAAAACGAATCTCAAAACCGTTGATGAAGGTTTTGATCTTCTCCTTGTTCTAGGCCTTGTGATGAATCAACGATTAAAGTCTTCAAGCTTTTGGTGATAACTTAATCACCCTCTATCGGTAATCCACACGCAAACGGACCAAGAACACTTCTTGATTGATTGCTAGATGATCTCCGATTATTGAAACGACTCTTAATAATCAATGGCTAATAGTGTTTTTGATCTTTGATTCTCAATCTAGATCTCAATTTTAGTGTTTCATAAACCCCAAAATTTCATGTGTTTTTGGCTGACTAAAGGATTGTATTTATATCAAATATAAATACCTAACAATTAGGAAAGAATCCTTGTCAAAAACCAAAACCAAATCTGTCAAGGAAAACGTGTACGGACAGATTTTGGCCACTGGCACGAGTCGTGCTCAAGAGCACGAGTCGTGCCCAGTAGCAAAGTCTGTCGCGCTACACACCGAGCCAGAAAACCAATTTTGCAGATCAAAGGACACGAGTCGTGCCTAAGGGCACGAGTCGTGAGCACAGATTTTGGCCGCTGGCACGAGTCGTGCCCAGTAGCAAAGTCTGTCGCGCTACACACCGAGCCAGAAAACCAGTTTTGCAGATCAAAGGACACGAGTCGTGCCTAAGGGCACGCGTCATGAGCACGAGTCATCCCATAGGGCACGAGTAGTCCCTTAATGATCGCTCTCTGATACAGTCGTCCCTTCACAAGGCACGACTTGGGCCAAAGCGGGACGAGTCGTCCCCTGAGCCCAGATTTCACCCTTTTAGCCATTTTTAATCCGTTCTTTTGTGTGTGACCCTTTAGGAGATATATTTTATGTTGGTAGTGAGTTGAAACATCAACCTCACAGGGCATAAGTGACTTCTAGCAAATCATTATGTCCACCCAATTAAATATGACATCAAAGCTTGATTCCTTGATAATCAAATATCACAATCCCTTTCTCCACGATGTCCTATCGAACATGAGTCATGGTCCATGTCAACTCACATGTTCAATGCTTTCTCGATTCCGAATATGTTGATAATTCAAACGCATTTGATCTCTATCAAATCACTTGAGTGTGGCCACACATTTCATCAACATCATTCATCGAGGGGCCCAAGCAAACATCTCTCTCAACGAGAGGGACAAATCCCATCTTGACTTATCATTCTTCCCTACAAGAATCCAATCATGCTAACATAGCCCTTATTGCTATCCGATTAAAGATAGTGTTAGACTATATCAAACACGATCTTCATCATGTGGAAGACGATGATAATCTCAGGTACAAAGGATTCAATAACACGACTATCATGAGATTTATTCACGAAATATATAACTATAGACCATGTCATAAATCTCATCGGTAGGTCATGTCCAATACTTGTTCTCTAGCAAGTATTCATAAGTGTAATGTGCATCACATGCAAATAATCATCTCCATGATTATTCATTACCAACTTATACTAGTTGTTCACAACAACTAGGGACGCAGTTCAATATAATAAATATGCAAACATATAATGAACCAAATAATGCTTTCTCTATAATAAATGATAAATACGATTACATAGCGGTTTAGATAATAAGTCAAACATAACTAAACGCCTAGGGCACTACACCAACAATCTCCCACTTGCACTAGGCTCCATCTATGTATCGTATACCCATGGACCTCACATGACCATCATGCTTTGCTTGTACTAGGGCCTTTGTAAGCGGATCCCCAATGTTATCAACGGTTGATACTTTGCATATCTTAACCTCTCCCCGATCAATGAACTCTCGAATGAGATGGAAACGTCTAAGTATATGTTTGGATCGCTGATGTGACCTTGGTTCCTTTGCTTGCGCAATGGCACCATTATTGTCACAATAAAGTTCCACCGGATTAGTGATACTTGGAACAACTTCCAAGTCACTAATGAACTTCTTGATCCAAACTGTCTCCTTAGCTGCATCGGATGCCGCTATATATTCGGCCTCAGTATTAGAATCGGCAATAGTACTCTGCTTGGAACTCTTCCAACATATCGCACCTTCGTTAAGCATAAACACAAATCCCGACTGCGATCGGAAATCATCTTTGTCAGTTTGGAAGCTGGCATCTGTGTAACCTCTTACAACAAGATCTTCTTTCACCCCTCCAAATACCAAGAACGCATCCTTAGTTCTTCTTAAGTACTTAAGGATCGTCTTGACTGTCATCCAATGGTTCTCACCAGGATCAGATTGGTATCGACTCGTCATGCTCAAAGCATACGAGACATCGGGTCAAGTACAAATCATGGCGTACATGATAGATCCAATAGCCGAAGCGTATGAAACTTCATTCATTCTCTTTCGCTCATCAGTTGTCTTAGGACACTGCGTCTTGCTAAGAGTAACACCATGACCCATTGACAAGTTGCCTCTCTTAGAATTTTTCATTTTGAATCTTATAAGAACCTTGTCAATGTAGGTACTTTGACTCAAACCAATTATCCTCTTAGATCTATCTCTATAGATCTTGATACCAAGGATGTAAGCGGCTTCGCCCATATCTTTCATTGAGAAACATTTCCCTAACCAAGACTTGACAGTCTGAAGCGCAGTAATGTCGTTTCCAATGAATAAGATATCATCGACATACAATAAGAGAAATAGTACTACGCTCCCACTGAAATTCATGTATACACAAGGTTCATCTTCGTTCTTGACAAAATCAAACTCTTTGATTTTCTCGTCAAAACGAAGATTCCAACTCCTAGAAGCTTGCTTCAATCCATAAATGGATCTCTGCAACTTGCACACCTTGTTAGAATTTCTTGGATCGACAAAACCTTCGGGTTGTGTCATATACACATCCTCAAGCAGTTTTCCGTTAAGGAAAGCGGTTTTGACGTCCATTTTTCATATCTCATAGTCATAATACGCAGCTATGGCAATCAAAATTCTAACAGACTTAAGCATGGCAACAGGCGAGAAGGTTTCATCATAGTCTACACCATGAGTTTGCCTATATCCCTTTGCTACAAGTCTAGCCTTGTAAGTATGCACCTTCCCATCCATGTCAGTCTTCTTCTTGAATACCCACTTGCACCCTATGGTTTTTACACCTTCGGGTGGCTCAGTCAAGTTCCAAACTTGATTATCCGACATGGATTGCAATTCGGATTCCATGGCTTCTAACCATTTATCCGAATCGGGATCGGACATCGCCTCTTGATAGGAAGTAGGTTCGTCATTGTCAATGACTTCCACTTCATTACTTTCCGACACGAGAAACCATATCTCTCAGATGCGAATCGTAGCCTATCCGATCTACGATGGACTTGAGGATCTTGAACCGGTTCCACAACTTCTTGTGGACTTGGTTCAGTCTCTACTATCGGTTCCATGTTATTTTCGGGTTCTTAAACTTCTTCAAGATCAATTTTACTCCCACTAGATGCTTTATTGAGAAACTGTTTCTCAAGAAAAGTACCATATTGAGCAACAAACACTTTGTTCTCATTGCGGTTGTAAAAGTAATACCCTTTGGTTTCCTTAGGGTAACCAACGAAAATAACCTTTTCAGATTTAGGTGCTAACTTATCAGAGACAAGTCTCTTCACATAAGCTTCGCAACCCCAAATCTTCATAAAAGACAAACTAGGTTTTCTTCCATGCCACATCTCATGTGGAATTTTAGGAGCCGATTTAGTAGGGACTCTGTTCAGTGTGAACGCAGCAGTCTAATGCATGTCCCCAAAAGGATATATGAAGGTCTACTTAACTCATCATCGAACGAACCATATCTAATAGGGTTCTATTCCTCCTCTCGGAAACACCATTCCATTGTGGCATTCCGGGTGGAGTCAACTCTGAAACAATTCCACAGTTTTTGAGATGATTGTCAAACTCTTGGCTCAAATACTCACCACCACGATCGGATCGAAGTGCTTTAATTGTTTTGCCAAGTTGATTTTGTACTTCATTTTGAAATGTTCTAAACATCTCAAACGATTCACTTTTGGACTTCATTAGATAGACATAGCCATATCTAGATAAGTCATCGGTGAATGTAATGAAATACCGAAATCCTCCCCTAGCAATGCTGCTCATTGGTCCACATACATCAGTATGTATTAAGCCCAATAAGTCACTAGCCCTTTCACTACTCCTAGTGTAGGGTGGTTTGGTCATTTTGCCCAATAAACAAGATTCGCATATCTCATATGATTCATAATCATGTGAGTCTAACATACCATCTTTGTGGAGTTTAGAGATACGTTTCTCGTTTATATGACCAAGCCAGCAATGCCACATGAACGTGTTGTTCACGTCATTCGGTTTAGACTTCTTGTCCACATGTTAAACATTTTCAACAGTATTTTGTTTCTCATCAACATCAAGAACATAAAGGTCATTAAATGAATTAGCAATACCATAAAGCATATCATTTAAATAAATATAAAACTTCTTATTTTTAATAAGAAAATTATACCCTTCATTATCCAAACAAGAAACAGAAATAATATTCCTACTCAAATTCGGAACATAGTAACAATTGTTCAAAACAAGTACTAAGCCACTAGGTAAAGTTACATCATATGTCCCTACGGCTAATGCAGCAACTCTTGCTCCATTCCCCACACGTAGGTCAACTTCACCTTGTTTAAGTAGCTTCCTATTCCTTAGTCCCTGCACATTTAAACAAATGTGAGATCCACATCCGGTATCTAATACCCATGAACTAGAAATAGAAAGAAAAATATCTATCATATAGATACCTGAATCAGAAGCAATCGCATTGCCCTTCTTCGCCTTTAGGCCTTCCTTGTAAGCCTTGCAGTTGCGCTTCCAATGACCAACCTCTTGACAATGGTAGCAAACCGCATCCTTTTGAGACACTTTGGGAGCCTCTCCGGCAATGGCAACTTTTGCCTTAGGTTTAGCAACACTTGCTTTACCTTTGCCATCTTTCTTGAACCCTTTACCTTTGTTAACCATTAACACAGTATCGGTTCGGGGCTTCTTGATATTCTTTTCTGCGGTCTTAAGCATCGCATGCAATTTCGAGAGATTCTTTTCCATGCCAGTCATGTGATAGTGCATAATAAAATTACTATAACTTTCAGGCAATGAATTTAATATCAAATTCGTGGCGAGTTCCAAACTCATCGAATTACCAAGCCTTTCGAGACGCTCAATGTGACCCTTCAACTTAAGGACATGAGCACCAACCGATTGCCCCTCTTGCATTTTGCATGCAGTTAGGGCCTTTACCACATCATACCTTTCATTTCTTGCATGCACTTGGAACATTTCCTTTAAGCGCTCCGCAAGATCAAATGTTGTCTCCATGTGCTCAAGGTCCTTCTGAAGAGCCTTAAACATGGTGTCTAGCATAAGGCATGCAATATCTGTAGAATCATCAATATGTTTCTTATGTGCATCCTTATCTGCCCTAGAAGCATTTGCAGCAGGTTGAGGTGGAAGGGGTTCATCGAGAACGTACAGTTTCTTCTCTTGCCTAAGAACAATTCTTAGACTTCTGATCCAATCAGAATAGTTTGTACCGCTCTCTTCAAGCTTGTCCTTCTCAAGGACTGATCGCAGTGACAGGGGCTGGTTATTGTGATTAGCCATTCTACAATAAAATATCCAAACAATATAAGCATATATCAATATCAACACATTTATCATCTAAGAGCAAATAATGTATTTCATAAATACTCTCACTAAATCATACACCTTCAAATACAAACATGTATCATATAATCATAGTAGGCTAAGATCCATATTTCACTTGATTTTGGTTTAACTGAGTCAATGCCCGAAATCAAGCTATTTAGGTAGAAACATCAATCATATCACTATATGACTCTTAGATCTTTTATGAAATTTCAATAGACATCATATGTCAAAACATGTTTTAAATCTCATCTATGCCTTGAGTCAAATCTTATTTGAAAGCACCAATTAAGTCAAAACCCTTTTAAACGCATGAGACATGGAACGATGCACCTAACTGAGTCAAAACTACATCAACCATTATCTCATCTTGATCACAATTTAAGATATAATGATGTACCCAACTGAGTCGAAACTACATCTAAATACCCTAAAATATCACAAGTGTTCTAATCAAGAAATGACATAAGACTTAAATATTTAGAAGGTTTTCACATTGTAACAAACATCGCATGGTTGTAACATAAATCTCATGTGTACATAATTATGAACATAGGGCTTCACAAAATTTCATACAAACAATTTGATTCAATTTTGAGAAATTACAAATTTAATTTAATCATATTAAACAAATCATCAACCTATATGATAAACTAATCATATTAATCCATCATATATCATAACCATGGCATATCATATATACTTGTTTTTCATAAAAACAAAACACATAAAATCTAAATCTATTTCATATGGATAGCAAATAATCAAATTAAATCTAGTATGCAAATTTCAATCCTAATCATGGCAAGACAGGGCTCTGATACCACTGTTGGGTTTTTGGGGTTACAAACGCAGCGGAAGAACTTAGAAATAACAATCAAAATTCTAGCCCTTAGATCCGTCTAGCATGAAGAGATTAGAAAATTATATGAGATAGATTTTACATACCTTGAATGCGATTTGTTTGTTCGAAACGAATCTTCAAAAGCAAGTTCTCAAAACGAATCTCAAAACCGTTGATGAAGGTTTTGATCTTCTCCTTGTTCTAGGCCTTGTGATGAATCAACGATTGAAGTCTTAAAGCTTTTGGTGATAACTTAATCACCCTCTATCGGTAATCCACACGCGAACGGACCAAGAACGCTTCTTGATTGATTGCTAGATGATATCCGATTATTGAAACGACTTGGGCCAAAGCGGGACGAGTCGTCCCCTGAGCCCAGATTTCACCCTTTTAGTCATTTTCAATTCGTTATTTTGTGTGTGACCCTTTAGGAATTATATTTTATGTTGGTAGTGAGTTGAAACATCAACCTCACAAGACATAAGTGACTTCTAGCAAATCATTATGTCGACCCAATTAAATATAACATCAAAGCTTGATTCCTTGATAATCAAATGTCACAATCCCTTTATCCACGATGTCCTAACGAACATGAGTCATGGTCCATGTCAACTCACATGTTCAATGCTTTCTCGATTCCGAATATGTTAATAATCCAAATGCATTTGATCTTTATCAAATCACTTGAGTGTGGCCACACATTTCATCAACATCATTCATCGAGGGGCCCAAGCAAACATCTCTCTCAACGAGAGAGACAAATCCCATCTTGACTTATTATTCTTCCCTACAAGATTCCAATCATGCTAACATAGCCCTTATTGCTATCCGATTAAAGATAGTGTTAGACTATATCAAACACGATCTTCATCATGTGGAAGACGATGATAATCACAGGTACAAATGATTCAATAACACGACTATCATGAGATTTATTCACAACATATATGACTATAGACCATGTTATAAATCTCATCGGTAGGTCATGTTCAATACTTGTTCTCTAGCAAGTATCCATAAGTGTAATGTGCATCACATGCAAATAATCATCTCCATGATTATCCATTACCAACTTATACTAGTTGTTCACAACAACTAGGGACGCAATTCAATATAATAAATATGCAAACATATAATGAATCAAATAATGCTTTCTCTATAATAAATGATACAGACGATTACATAGCGGTTTAGATAGTAAGTCAAACATAACTAAACGCCTAGGGCACTACACCAACAGGATTTTCAAGAGGAAAATTTGTTTGGGTCTCTTGAAATTTGGGGATATTCTTGCAGATTATGGTGGTTTATTTGCTCAAGTCAAAATGTTCTTGGTGAATGACAATGATGGTGTTGTGGGTTTGGTTTGGGCCTCTTGACATGAAATTGGAGTCACAATCACAACAATCCCTTTCTGCATACAACTCCCATCGAATGACCGGTGGTAGTGTTATGGATATGGTGATGGAATTGGGTTTAGGAGGTGGTGTTGGAGAGAATGGTGAATTTTGTTTTTCTTTTTCTGTTTGTTTTTTCTTTTTGTTTTTCGTCAATTTAATTCAATATTTTCAAGGTTAGAATCGGAATATGAATATATTACACATATTCAGACAATCTATTAAGTTAGATTACCAAACAGTTAAAAAAAAAAAAAAAAAAAAAAAGAGTCTTCAGATAATAGCTCTTAAGAATACAGTCAATTTCAGATGTGATTTCAAAATTCAGTGCTTCAACTTTTTTTAAAAAAAAATGGGAATAAAAAGACACTTTTCCAAAATGATCATCAAAATCAAAATTAGGCCTCCATATAGGGAGGGAAAACTCATTATTTAGAGGGAACATTATTGCGATATATATTGACTGAAGACACATACCTGCAGAAGATCTCCAATGTTGACCACAAGAGCTCCAGGAGTATGGGGAACATTAATCCACTGACTTTAATGAAGAACTTGGAGGGCCCCAACATGGTCTTGTAGTAGAACAGTCATGAAGTCATTGTCAGAGTGCTTGGTTGTACCCATAGTTACTTCTGCCTGTGGACACTGAGGATAGTAATGGCAGAGGGCAGCAAGCCCCTCGGCACAACCCATCTCTTTAAGGTGATCCGCATTAAGCCCAAGAGCCTCAAAGAGTAATTCAAACAAACAACATCCCAATTTCATTACTTGCTCTGTATACTCCATTAGAATTTCTCTGCAAAAGAAGTTAATCAACGGATCCCTTTAATTTCATTATATTCTACATTTAACCCTCATTCATATATGGCACACTCTTTCATACCTAAGGAAGTGTACAACAACCACAACAAAGCCTTTGTCCCAAAATGATCTGTGGTCGGTCCCTAAATAAATGTCAATAACCTTTTGCAAATATCATATTACTCTCTATTTCCCGTAAAGATAGCCTCACTTTGACTTTGGTAGTCAACTTGGTTAAATTTTGACCTAAATATATGAAAATTCAATTGTCCTCTTGAAATTCTAAAAGTTGCTATTGATTATATTCTTTATGATGCATCAATAACAACTTCAAAAAATTAACAAAGATAATCAATTATTCGTAAATCATTGGTCAAAATTCAATCAAGTTGACTATCAAAGTCAATGTAAAACTATATCTTTATGGAATGGATGGAGTATTCAATTGAATATTTGCATTACTAAAAGGTGGATAGTAAGCATATTTGTGTATATTTGCACGTAAATTTGCTTTAAAGTCAACTTTTTTAAGAACATTCTTCAAAATTAAAAAAACGCTACTCTCAACAGAATATTGACCCCATCGAATAAAATCATGGATTTGCTGCTTCCAACAATTCACCAATCTTGTGTGTTAGATTATCATATTATCACACGTTTGTGATAATATTTCTTTTCCTATTTTAGCGTTGTACATATCTTTAGTCTGTATAGATTTATATTGTTTCTATAGATAGGTTAAGATCCTAGTTTTGAGGAATTGATAGAATCCTCCTCCAAGTTATATTGTATGTATATATAGAACGTGAAATGAATGGAAAAGGACACGGAAAATAATATACGTCTTTTATGGTATCACGAGAGGTCTAGGGCATACTCTTCTCTTCCGCTGCGCCTCCCTCCGTGATCCGTCGTCCCTATATATTTTTTATTTCTTCTTTGGTTATGGGTTCCAAGGCTGTCATTCATCCCGCCATGGCCGTTACCAACATCCGAAATAACATCACTGTTATTTTGGAGCTTGAAAACGTCCAATATGCGACTTGGGCCGAGGTCTTCAAGGTTCATGCTCGCTCACTTCAGGTTCTTCATCATATTGTGCCGTCGGAGAAAGGCAAAATGAAAGAACCTACTACGGATGATGAGGTCGTGATGTTTAACACTCTCGATGCTAAGGTGCTTGGTTGGATCTATGGGACCATTTCTCCTGATCTCCTTAACACGATCTTGGAACCTGATCAGACAGCCATGCAGGCGTGGAACACTTTGAAAGATATTTTTGAAGACAACAAGAACTCGCGTACGGTTAGTTACGGAACAAGAGTTCACTTCCACACTCATGGAGTCTTTTCCATCCGCATCCGCTTATTGTCAACAATTAAAGCAAATCGCGGATCAGTTGAAAAACGTCGGCTCCCCGGTAGGTAATGACCGTATGGTGCTTCAGATGGTTGCAGGGTTAACGGAAGCTTATAATGGGGTGGCAACGCTTCTCCGTCAAAGCAATCCATTGCCCAAGTTTCATCAGGCTCGGTCAATGTTGATCCTTGAGGAAACAGGTTTACAAAAGAAGGCTGCCATGGGATCTGCCTTTGTTGTGCGTGATAGTATTGGTTCTTTTCCTCCAGGTTTTCCTGCTCCGGCTACCGCGGCTACTGGTGGCTCTAAAAATACCAACAATCGTGGTACTGGGAAGAACAATAATAAGGGTTCGGGCAAGAATAATAACAAAGGGGGTGGTGGTACTCGTTCAGGGGGTGCGTCAAATGGTAATCGTGGTGGTTCGCATCAGCATGATGGCTCCGCTCCGTGGATGAGTCTTGGACAGCCTCACGCCAATGGACAGTCACAATGGGTATTATCACAAACGTGTGATAATATGATAATCTAACATTGTGATTTAAATGTTAATTTAAATTAGAAAATAGATTCTCTTTTTAAGAGTACCTGCAAGGCGGGTGCAATTCCTCTGGCTTGGGATGATTAGGAGCCATGGAGCAATAGAATGAATCCCTCCAGTTGACAGCTGGTGCAGTATATAAATCAAAATTGTTGTCATACACCACCCTTGTCATGCCACTATTTTCTCGAGTATACCATTGTTTCTTCACCTCATTATCTTGCTCACAGAATCTATGAACCCCATCAATCATCTCTTCCAAACACCAACCAGGATGCCATGATTGACCACTTGGAAGAAACCCCATGTCCCCAATGCATCTCTTACTTTGTTAGCTATTTCCTTACGTTGAATCGGACATTTATCGATCCCATCAAGGTCTATGACGGGAAAACTGAGCTGGGGTTTGATGGGATTGGATTGTATATAAGAGATACGATCAGGGGGTTGAATAAATATTTGTGGAACTTAAGTGATTCCAGCATCAACGAGGCCTTTCACTCCAGCTTCTGTGTCATCAAACGCCTTGAGTTCACTTTTTCAGTCATAATCCTGTTCAGCTGCACCCTCCTCAGTGGCAATGTCTGCTGCTACCATCTTCGTCTTTAGCTTTAGAAATTCTAATTGTTTGAGCAGAACATGAAGCATTGCTACACTACCAATACCTAAAACGAAAATGATGGGAAGGCAATTAGGCAGACCAAAAACAACAAATGGGAGGAATGGGGGGGAGGGGGGGAGAGTGTTACTGCAAAAATGCAAAGCAGGAGGAAATGAAGAGTTGAAATTAGTTCATCACATGTAGCATGTATTGATGTCAGTAGGCCACATATGACGTCCGCTGATATGTTAGTAGTTTTGAATTGAAAAGGGTAGAAACTTTGTTAAGCCAAACCTCACCCTAGTGCAATTTCATGATATCTATTTTGCTATTTATGACAGATGTCATAGAGATAAATTCAAGAACTATGGTTGCATACACTAGAAAAAGTATGTCAGGATCCGTTACAAGAACTACAGTATGATTAAAGCTTTGGCGAAAATGCCAACAATAAAGCTCCAAGAAATAGGGTTTCTTTCAGACATTTTGTCAAACAGCTTGTGTCCATCCACCAAAGCTTGTTACTTTGGGGCATTAACCTGTAAAATTAGAGTATGATTACTACAGTTGATTACAGATGGATGGAAAAGATGCATTCAATTGAGCAAGTTATGGCTTACCTTCTTGGTTTGAAAATTTCCTAAATTCTCCAACTTGCATCAAACATCTATCTATACTAGTAAGATAGTGGTAATTAAAAGGGGAAAGGGGGATGAGGGGCATTTTCGTCATTTCACTGGGTGGCAAAATGGCAAAAAATTCGCCTTGAAGGACACGTGTCAAGTTTTGATTGGGCTTTAAAAAAAATTTTAATTATTTTTTGGAAATTTGGACAAGTGTCGCCATTTTGCTGAAGGGCGTTTTGGTCATTTCCTTGGCGCGTGTGTGGGACGCTCCGTCAATGGCGCGTGAAGGCAGCTCAATATTTTTTTTTGTTGGGACACTTGGCATCCACCAATTGGTTGGTTGGATTTTGATTTTTCATTTTTCACCCATTTCTTTTACCTAAATTATTTTATTATATATTAATTTTAAAAAAAAATTGTTTTACACCAAAATTCATAATTTTTTTTTCTCTTTAAATAGAGACTATTTTCATTTTATTTGAATACAGAAAAAAAAACTTTATTTTTAAATATAAATTTCTTAATTATCCTTTGTTAATTTTCCTTTTTAATTTTTCAATATGCTTTTAGTCAAAATTATTTTTGAAGAAAAAAAATCGTCTTTTTTAAATATAAATTTCTTGATTATCCTTTGTTAGTTTTCTTTTATTTGAATATATTTTTAGTGAAAATTAATTAAGTGTAAATATTTATTTTTAATTATAAATGATAATAATAATAATAATAATAATAATAATAATAATTTTACTAATCATAAAAATAAAGAATATAAAATAAAGTAAGAGTAGTGGGGTATAGGATGATAATTTGGGATGGTGTTGAATTTTTTTAAACAAAAGTATTTATAAAGTATATAGGATTATTTAATATAATAATAATCTCTATATATATATATATATTATGGGATCTATATATATATATATATATATATATATATATATATATATATATATATATATATATATATATATATATATATATATATATATATATATATATATATATATTTAGGTAAAAGAAATGGGTGAAAAATGAAAAATGAACGAAAACCTACATTCATCACACTCTCCCATATATATATATATATATATATATATATATATATATATATATATATATATGGGAGAGTGTGATGAATGTAGGTTTTCGTTTCGATTTTTCATTTTTCACCCATTTCTTTTACCTAAATTATTTTATTATAAATTAATTTTAAAAAAATTGTTTTACACCAAAATTCATAATTTTTTTTTCTCTTTGAATAGAGACTATTATCATTTGATTTGGACACGTAAAAAACCGTTATTTTTAAATATAAATTTCTTAATTATCCTTTGTTAATTTTCCTTTTTAATTTTTCAATATGTTTTTAGTCAAAATTATTTTTGAAGAAAAAAAACCCTCTTTTTTAAATATAAATTTCTTGATTATCCTTTGTAAGTTTTCTTTTATTTTAATATATTTTTAGTGAAAATTAATTAAGTGTAAAATATTTATTTTTAATTATAAATAATAATAATAATAATAATAATAATAATAATAATAATAATAATAATTTTACTAATCATAAAAATAAAGAATATAAAATTTCGATATATCAAACAATATATTTAATTATTTTTTAAATGAATCTTTGAAGCATAGTAATAAAGTATTAATAAATTTGTCAATTTTTCTATTCGTCTAAAAAAAGTGTGTATTTATAATATAGGAATTAATTTGATTGAAAAAAAGAAAAAAATAGTGAAGAAAATAAATGATATTTTTAGATAAAGAAATTATTATTTCAATTTATTTTATTTTTTGATTTTTTTTAATGTGGGTAGGAAATGGTGTATGTACTCATTTTATTAAAAGCTTTGTCTCACTTTTTTCAGTCTTCATCTATATATTTACAATGGGTCATTTGTTCATTTTAAGATATACTCCCTCCGTCCCAGTAAATGGTTCACCATTTTTGACTTGGCACGCAAATTAAGGAAATAGGTGGGAAGAAAAAATGTTGTGAGTGTAATTTGAAAATAGGAGAGAGAATTAGTGGAGGGAATAATAAATTTAAAAGTGTTATGAGTGTAATAGTGAATTAGGAGAGAGAATGAGTGGAGGAAATAGCTGAGTGGGTATAATAGAATATTAATAAAACTTTTCCATTTTAGGAAAGGTGAAGCCTTTCAAACGTAACACCATTTTGGGGTAAAAGGTGAAGCATTTTCTGGGGCGGAGGGAGTATTGAGTTGTAACTATTGTCTCTATAGTTGCTCTTTATACTAATCAATGTTTCATCTACTTTGCAATTTAAATAATTTTATAGCTCCCTTCATCCTAGAATAAGTTATATTTTTTTTTATAAATAATTAGTTTTTATTTTGAAAAAATCAAAATTTTGCCATGAAGAATTATTTGTCGCTACATCCAGAGTTAAAAGGTTAATTATTTTAAATATTGATATGCAATGATGATAATACTTATCACTTTGATGTTTCTACTAACAATGTAGTATTCAATAAAGTTTTCACAATATATAAACAACTCGCTTTTCTTTTTGTTTTATTTTAATTGTCGTCAGCTTTCAAGATAATTTGGGTAACTCACATATTCTCAAAGTATTATTTGTTGTAAACATTAAAAAATGGAATATTGGTTCAAATAATAATAATGAAAAATAATAGGATATATGTAGAGTTTTATGGGGGAGGAGGGTCAATTTACCCCCTTGTGTTGTTGGCTCCGTTCATATATATATACTAGTACATATGCCCGTGTCCAAGGACACGGGTGTGTGTTTTTTTTTTTTTTAAATTATTTTTTTTTTAATTTAAAAAAAAAATAAAAAAATCAGTTACTTAATTAATTTAAATAAACCCTCCTAAAACCCACTCTTAGCCCAAACCCAAAGTCTTAGCCCAAATTCAAAATCTTAGCACAAATTAATTTAATTAATTTGTGTGTGAAGATATATATATATATATATATATATATATATATATATATATATATATATTTTAAGGGCAAAATAGGAAACAGACTAAATAGTGAGAGCAAAATAGGGAAAACCCCTCCAAAACTGTTCATAAACCTGTTCACGGAGGGGTTTAATTTATACTATAGATTAGTAATAGCCGTGCATAATAACATGTCAAGAAACCAAAAAAAAAATCTAAAAAAATAAACAGAAAACAATGTACATGGTATGGTCTTTTAGGCCAAGTGAAATACACACAAAGACCAAATCACACGCCCACTTAATGAAATCCAAACAAATTCTTCCTCACCCTCCTCTCTGCCCATATTTTTCTTTACCAAAACCGTACGAATCTCCGTCTCTTTTCTCTATTCACCTAATTCATCTCCCCTTCAAACACAAAACCTCCATTCTCTCTCTATCAACAATTCATCTCCCCTTTTCCACCAATTTCAACATAACCCATAAACTCCTAACTGGTGCACCAAATTTGTCTACATACAAATCGAGCCTGGCGACACAACAAAACCTTCTACTTCACAAAAGGTTTGATCTTTTCGCTCAACCTCTACCTCTTAACAATCTTTTCAGCACTATCTCCCCATTCTTTATTCTTTTCTCATCTCTCTATCTTTTCCCTGGGCCTTATTTCTCTCTCTATGCGTTTTTAATTAAGCCCACGCTTTTTTTTTTTTAATTTAAAAAAATATAAAAATTTCAAGGGCAAAATGGGAAAGCGAACAAAGATAGTGAAGGCAAAATAGGGGGCCAAACTTTGCCCTTTGAACCGTAGATACTACTTGGTGGAGGAAAACACGGCTCTCATTTATACTATAGATAATAACTAAAAATCTATCTAATTTTACATTCAAATTAAAAAAAAACTATCTCTATCTAAAATTAATATTTACTTTGAAATAAAAGGTCACAAAAAAATAAACAAATTAAAGTTTAATATTCTTAAAGTAAATAAGTATCTCTCAAAAATTAAAATTATACATTTATTTCAAAACAGTAAAAGAAATGAAGTGTATAAGTGGATATCAATATCTTGTTTTCTACATTTTCCATTAATATTTAAACTCTCTCTCACCGACTCTCTCACTACCTCTATCTCTATCTCTATCCTCTAATTCTCTCTCTCACTCACAGCAGGAAAACGGGAAGAACTACCCACCAAATCAGGATTCCGCCATCGCCACCGCCTCCCCCTTCCCTTCATCCCGTCCAGCCCTCACCACCGCGCGCTACCCCACCCCTCCCACAATCAGGCGACCCCTTCCCTTCCCTCCCCGTTAAATCCCCCTCCCACCGTCTATTCCCGTCCAATCGATCGATTGCGTTACAACGTGGCTACCCCACTCCCTCCCACAACCATCGAGTCTAATCAATGGAGGAAGCAACTACCCACCAAATCAGGACCTCCGGAGCAATCTAATTCGGGAGACGAAGCTCCTAAATCACGCAAACCGTCCGGCATACCTGCCTGGATCCGCCTCCAAACCGTCCGCACCCGCCTCAAATCCGCCGCAATTCGCCCTCAATCCGGATCTAAGGTCAGGGGTCCGTCGTCTTCTATGCAAGCACTCGAGGTGTTTGTGGGATGGAAATGGGGCTTCGACGATGAGGGAGCACCACTGCTGGGCGCTATCTGAGTGCCAGATTGCTGCAGACGAAGATTCTGTTCGCACTGGGAGTAGTCCGTGTGGTCAGAAGGAAGTCTCAAGGTAATTTGGCTTAGACACAACGACTTCACCTATTCTTCTTAATAGCTCATTTTTTGTTAAAGCCTGCTGAATATACTCTAGCAACTATTTAGTACTTCTTTTCACCAAGTTATATTTGTAAATGTCAGGTATCTTAAAGTATACATGTACTAAGTGCATATTAAAATTTTTTTTTCAGAGAATTTTTTTTTTTTTTTAACTCGTATATTTACTTTTCAAAGTTTGAAAATTTGGATTCAAGGATGATCTAATTTTGGTTCATTGTTCCAGTTTGTTGTTGTCATTTGTTCTTTAACCGTGTTCATTGTTCCAATTACTTTGGTTGTTTTCAAACAGAGAAATTAACAATGTGTAAGAACATTAAAGAATTAAAGAAGTGTAAATAAATGAGAAAGTAAATACCTTTTGAAGTTTGAACTGGGAATCAGAAATTTTTTGTTGCTTAAATTTCAAATTTTTGGAGGTTAAATTTCAAATGAAACAGAAAGGCATTAATAAAGAAGTGGTGGAGTATATAAATGAGAAAAGGGTGTGGTTCGTGTTTTGAAAAATTCAAATTTTAGGAGGGAAAGATTAAAGACTTGAAGATTATTTTGAAAAAAAAAAAAAGGGCAAAATGGAAAATGGACTAAAAAGCCAGGGCAAACGGGCATTTCTACTGTGCAACCTGTTCACTCTACTGTAGAGAAGGATGGTTCCATTTTTATACTATATATATATATATATATATAATTTATATATAATTTATATTTTGCTAACAATGTTTATTTATAAATTTATATTTATTTTACAAAACTAATACACAATAATAATAATCAATTTTTAAATTTATTTGTTAATTTTTTGTTATCTATAAAATATCCTTAGTTTTTATTATGTATTACTTTAATTATTATGCGTAGACATCTTTTCTTAAAATTTTAATCGATTTTCTCTCTTTTTTTGTCATTAAACTAATTGGTTAGATTATTCAAATCTAATTAAAATTGTAATTATAGTTTGTTTTTAATGCTGGAATCATCACCCATTATGCCAAAAACACACGTATCATCAACCCAAATCAAGCGGTAAAGGTTGTATCATGGATACTTGAATATCCCGAAAAAATAAACAAACATGTAAATTAAAGGGACTTCACGGGCGAATATTATACGGCGTGAGAGTAATTAATTGTGTTTATAAGAGCAAATCATTTGACAATATTTCGTAGTTAAAAGATGTATCAATTTTAGTTATGTGATTTATGACTTGTATTTATATTGTGGTAAAGCATATAAATTCATGCATTATATAGTAAGTTAGGAGAGATAAAGAGTCAACACATACTTAGATCCTAATTCCACGTATATCCTTATCAGAGTAGGATAAGAAAAGCTTTTCGCACGTATGCCCAGGAGACATACAACTCGTCATAGGCCGGGCTCAAGCATAGGGATATGCCGGTAAGAATGATGATAAAGGGTAGTGGAAGCCTATTCACTACCACTTAAACTCGGTGTTTTAGCGACGGAAACAACAAATGATTTAAGCATTCCGTCGCCGAATAGCTGACGAAAATTATGCTATAGCGACGAAATAATTTTACGTTGAAATTTAGCGACCTAATTTATTTTCGTCGCTAAATTCCGTCGTTAAAACGAATATTCTTCGAATCATTCGTTTATTTACCGCCACTAAATTGGCTAGCCAACTTTACCGACCTTAATATTTCGTCGCTATATTTCTATATCGACTAATTATTCCGCTCTGCGGGAAAGTTATTATTTTTTTATTTTTTAATCAAATGACTTAATAATTTCGTCATTTAAAATTAAATATATACTCACCCGTCCACTTACATAGTTCACGCTATCGTTTAAGCATGCTGATTAAGAAAAAAATAATGATATAAATGTTAAAAAGTGTAAAGAGTAAAATAGGAGAGAGAATGGAGTGGAGGGAATAGTAAATTATAATGGTGTTGTGAGTATTAAAATAATGTAGGAGAGAGAATGATGGGGTAGGGGTTAATTTTTTAATAAAGTATAGAAACTTTCCATTTTGGGGTAAAGAAACAAAGTGTAAAGTATGTAATTGTACGCCCAAAATAGAAAGTGTGAAGTATGTAAGCTCTGGTGATTAATTAATTTTTTTAAATTTATCACCCAAAAAACGGAAATATTCCATCGCCCATTATAAAATTTAATTTTTAGTTATTTTTTAATTTGTCGACGGCAACTTAATAATTGTCGTCACTGATTATAAAATTAATTTTTAATTATTTTTAGAACTAATTAGACAAAGAATAACTGGAACTGAAAACATTAAAAAGTTTAGATTGAAACGTTAGAAAATTGACCGAAATTTCAAAGACTAATCGAAATTTTGAAAAACTAACTCAAAACGTTAAAGACTAACTCAAAGAGGTTAAAGAAGTGACTCGAAATTCTAAGAAACTAACCGAAAACGTTAAAAACCTAGAAGCCGAGAATTTAGAGCTTGTTTGTCTGCTATTTTATACTTGTTTGTAAACATTTGAGATATTTCGTACTCGCTTGAGCCCCTCCTCCTCTCCTCCCGGTTTGGTACGGTGATATTTAGTCTTTAGTTTGGTACACTAATATTTGGTTTTTAGTTTTATAGTTTTAGTTTTATAAATTGAATTGTTATATCAGGTACAAAAAAATTTGATTAATTGATATTTTAAATTATTTTTTTTAATTTATTTCATTATCAGCGACGGAAATTTTCGTCGCTGAAATTAATTTATTTTAATTAATTTTTATTCCAAATGGACGGGCAAAATTCTTCGCACTATATCAATTAATTTTAATTTAAGTTTTATTTTCGGCGCGGGAAATTGTCGTCATTGGAATAAAAATTAATTAAAATAAATTAATTTTCAGAGAACGGAAATATCCGCCGCCGAAAATTAATTTTATTTTAATTAATTTATTATTTTAGCGACGGAAATTTCCGCCAAATAAACTAATTTAATTTAATTAATTTTTATTTAGCAGCGTACGGAAATTTCCGTCGCTGAAAATAAAATTTAAATTAAATTTTTATTTCACCTAATATTCCGTCAGCTGAAATGAAAAATTAAATTCAAATTGATTTAACGGCAAAATTTCCGTCAGTAATGTCAAAAAAAAATCACCGGGACATAATTAATTCCGGCTTCTGTAAAATCAAAATATACCTAAGCTGTGAATTTGAGCCAGTCCGGAACAGGCCGGCGGCAACCAGGCAATGATTGTGTGATTTTTCCGCTCTGTTTAATTTTAACGACGGAAATTCTGGCTTTAGCGACGGAAATTTTCGCCGCTAAAACATGTTTTTCTCGGTAGTGATTCCCCTTGTCACAGTCTGGGGCTCTCACGACGTGAACCTCGGTGCATGTCGAGACATATGAATGTGCCTGACTCAGGCATATAGATGTGCCATGGCTCCCAAGACATTTACGTATATCTTGTTCTAAGCATTTATCAAACATCTTCTGCCTTAGTCCATTAGATCGCTATGCTATATCTAGGTCGACATATTGTCCTGATATTACGAGAAGAGCGAGACGACGAATAAGTAAGCTTATTCCATATGCTATCGTATTTGGGGACTTGTATATATTTTACATCGGGCTTAACCCAGCCGGTGGCTTCGCCCGTTTTATGGCCCATGGTCATGTACTCGCTTTATACCGTTAATTGGCCCCCGACTTTCTTAGCTAGGACAACCCGTAAATTAGAAGTAAAAATGTCATAAAATAGAGAAGAGGAGAAGATTTATACCTCTAATCGGTTAAGGATCGATGTGATGTAGAAACACACTAACAGATCAAGCACAAATTTACTCCAATAAATCAAGAACAAATTGGCGATTTGAATCTTATAGTTCTTAATTGCAAAAGAGCTGGAAAAAGAATAAAAATGAAGTGGGTTTTTGTTTTTATACCCAAATCTATACAGGGTATGGGTCAAGAAATCGGGTTGAGGCGCCGTCTTTTCGTTGCAATTAATGTTATGTAGAATTAAAGACAAATGTAAGACCTCGATATCCGCACCTATCATTTCGATTTAACCTGTTGGATAATGAAGAGTCTTATGACACGTAAAAGTTCGTTAGTATTTGTTTAATTCGAGGTAGAGCACCACTTCCTTCTCGCATAGCCGAGCTAGAAAGTCGCTGGGGTCACCGAACGGTATAAATCGATATACGAACGTGGATCATGGCCAGAAAAAGCCCAATGGATTGGGTCCAAAATATAATCTATATAAGTCTCAAGTACGATAAAGAGAGTGAGCTTTCCCTACCTTTACTCGTCTTGCTTTCTCGTCATTCTCACTATGTCGACCTAGACATATCAGAGCGAATAATGACTAAGGCACAACAATTATACATGCCGACCAGGCGTCATCTCATATGCCGAGCAAGGCATTCAACAAGACCGATCAAGGTGTTATCCAAGGACGAGGAGCTCCCTCCTCGGTCATCAATAAAGCAAGGAAATGGGCTTCCCTATCCTTACTCTCCACTTACTCGGCGTCAACCCAAGCCGACCAAGCAACTTATGCAGAGAAGCTCGCCTACAAGACCCACGTGCAGAATAAATCATCTAATCCTAATCAAATAAGGACTGTGAACATTTATAATCTCAATAGAATTATAACCACCTCTCACACGAATTCCTATTCAACATGGATTATACAATGCTATGCCTATATATAAAAGTCATAATTCACATTATTTTGATAACACATCTTTTGAATCTAAAATGTTGTTAATTGATTTTTCTCTCTAAACACAAATACTTACTCTCACGCCGAGGCATTCGTCTGGGTGAAGCTCCGACTTAGCTTACGTGTTTGTTATTATTTCAGAGCTATTCAATTATACATGATATAACCTGCGGCTGAATTTAGGCTGATCCGAACGTTTTTGGCATCATTATTAATAATTTTTAAATATTCATTTTGTATACTTAAATAAATATAAATTATTAGTCGAAGTTTAATGCAAATTACTACCTCTTTAGCATCTAAATAAATATTCAAAAATATTAAATTTAGAAAATAGATATTTATTTTGAAACTGAGAAAAATAAAAATGTAAAATATCTTTCTGGACGGAGGAATTTCTTTTCTTTTATTTAGAATTGTCAAAATTTGTAGTTCGTTTTTGGTTTGAATGAAAAAAAAATGCAAAAAATTGAAACAAACAGAAAAAAAAAAGCATTTCTAGATACAAAATAAAAATAGGAAAAATTATAAACAATGTCTAAATTTAATGGAGCTGTACCAAAATGAGGTTTTCTATACTACCAGTTAACCTATACTCCCTCCGTCTCGGAGTGTGAATTTTTGATCAACCTTAACCAACTTTGATCACTAATTTAAATAAATAATAATAATTCTAATAAAAATTTAAAAATTTGTTATTATATCACGCTTAATACACTAGTACAAATTTGAGCTTAGATAGCGCCTTTTTTTTTGGCTTAGATAGCGCTTATAAGCGCTATCTAAGCTAACGCTATGCAAGTTAGCATAGCGCTTGTATAAGCGCTATCTAAGCTCCTAAACTTAGATAGCGCTTTTAAAAAGCGCTATCTTAGCACTTTTTTTTATTTTAAAACACCATCTTAGGTAGCGTTTTTTAAGTGCTATATAAGCAAATTTTTTTTATAAAAATCAAGCTTAGATAGCGCTTAAAAAAACGCTATCTAAGGCTATTTTTCATTTTTTATTTTGTATTTTTTTAATTTTTTTTTTCCTGTTGCACCATTTCAAATTATATGCATTATAATCAAGAAATCAAATAAATAAAAATTAATATGAACTAAAAACATTTCATTCAACAATAACAATCAACCATTCATTTATTACACCAATAATAATTCTTACAATCATCCACAAGAGTTACAAACTAACTAGTCTAACACCCGTCGCACAACATGAAACTTAGATAAAAAATTTAAACAAACCAAAGAATCTCCCAGTCTAATTAATAGGCATCAAGAATGAAGAACCGCCAAAGATTAGCAATTCCAATACTTGGTGTCTGATAATGTTGAGTCATTCCAACATTTGTTACACGAGATCCCACGATCGTTGCTGCCAGAAACGCCATCGTTGTGTTCTGCCCGTTTCCTGTTCGACGATTTGCCTATGTGGGAAGAGTGCTGGTGGAGGGGTGGGCCGGTGGGTGTAGCCTGTGTCGGTACATTCCGATGGAGTTGTTTTGAAGCTGTTGCGCCCTAGTGATTCGTCATCTTCTTTGCCTTCTCTATTTCATTCTGGAATCTGCACAACCCACATAGAGCAAATATTACAAACAATCTACAAATATCATGTATTTTGTTCATCAAATCTGAAAATTCAACAGCAGTAAATCATAAAATATGAACTCAGCCATGCCAAAAATAGCATTAAACATGAAATTCAAAAATTTAAATTGAAGTTATTGATGAATTAATATCCGAGCTCAAAGAAATTACATAAATCTCAGCAGTGTGTATGTGTGCGTGAAAAAGAGAAAGAAACAAATTGACAAACATTTGTATGTGGGGTGAAATCTACAAACATCGTAAAAGATTCAAGAAACTAACGAATTTGCAAGCGTAAGACAATTATTCGATAACATCCACTAAACCAATAAAGATGACAACCTTAAACAGGTTATGGCAGGATGGAATTCGTGAACTCAAGAAATAAACAAACAAACTGAGTGCTAGTGTGTGTGTGTGTGTGAGAGAGAGAGAGAGAGAGAGAGAGAGAGAGAGAGAGAGAGAGAGAGAAGAAATGGGTAACTTACAGGGGTGAAGGGATGGTGATGAGGAGAGAGAAGAAAATTGATGAATTTTATATTTAATGTATACCTCAAAGCAAACAGGGCAGTCGCGGTCCATTGCCCTTTCCACACACCTGTGTGCATTTTTCACTTCTTATGAATAGCAACATCCTATACCATGAAATGGCAATGAATTCAGAAACTCAGTTATTGTATTAGAAACAATAGACCTTTAAAAATAACGAGTAATTTATCGTAAACAATATCTTTATCTCACTCACACTTATCATAGTGAAAGAAATTGTCCTCCCCTCCAGTTCTGCATAAGCAACCATAACACAAAAAACATGAGTCTGGAGAGAAACTTTCACGTATATATTGATTTCCTGACCATTATATAGATTGAGAATTTTCACCTGTATATCCCACACTTATCACAGTGATATTGCTTCTTCGAAACCTAAAATATTCCACAAAATAATACTACATTAGGTAACCAAATAATTGCTCAAATGAGATGAACAGAAAATGAAACGAAAGCAGAAGTTAAAAGCTCACATCATCATCGAAGAATTTACATTTCGCACAGAAGTAATTTCCCATGTAAACCCCACAACTTGAACAATTTTGTTAAACCTGTGAGAGATTGAAAAAACACATCAGTAAATGCAAAAATAATGCGTTCTCTGCTTTAGTTTGCTATTTCGATAGTGAAAAGGATCAAATTCAAGTGGACTCACATCTTGTTCCAGCGTCATTGAGGGAACATATGACCTAATAAGTAGAAATTGAAAAAATCAGAACAAATTTAAAGAGGTCATCCATCAAAGTAGTAGTTACAGCCATGTAAGCATTTATCAAAAATAATATTTCTCTGTTTCCAAGAGACATAATTTCTGCCCAACCATCTCCAAATGACACATTCCAACATCTTCTTTAACAATTCTCAAGAGTACACTACAGAAAAATTTAATTAAAGAGACGAGCAAAGGTAGATATAAGACACTAAGACCCGCAATACAATAATTGCATACTGACCTTGACACATTCTGGTCATCTTCAATCTTTAACAACACATGAAGACCTATGGTCTTCAACACAATACTCTGCATCCTCGCACTATCCGGCAAGGTAGACCAACATAGTCTGCCAATCACTGTTTACAAAAACCCAATACAAATCACTATGCTTTTCTCGTTCAATCTGCACAACTCTCTGGCTTAAAAGCATACTTAAATAGAAATACTCAAAACACGAACTGGACTGACCTACACACTTGATGTCCACTCGTAAAAACAAAGTACGAAGAAAAGGCAGACCATTTTGTGGAAATCAGTAAATTCTATATTAAATTTACCAGTTGTTTTACTTCTATTGCATTGGACTGAGAAGTCCAATATCAAGAACTGCTAGCCACTAATATTGTGATTCTCGTATCCAGCGATACAACATTGGAGGTAGTTATATCAACCCAATGAACTACTTGATTTTGATTTTATGCCACAGTTCATTGGTAATGAAAAGATCAGCATGTCTATAGGAAGCTTTGGGTGCAAGTGCGACAAGCTAAAAGAAATTACGTCAAATCCAGTATGATATCAAGAGTGGATATCACCTAATTTGGCCTCATACAATTGCTTAATCCAAGAATTTAGTGTTTGGAGCCAAATGACTTGAGCAATTTGACCTGTTTAGAATGCTCAAGGTCTTGGATATCGCGACAAAGAAATGCAAAACTATTGCCACGTTTCATACTGTGCTTGATCAGTTTTATCTCTCTGTTTCAGTAATAAGAAATAAAATGTTAAACCAAATGACTATGCAATAAACTGAATACAACACACAATGAATCTTTAAGCAAATGACACATTGTCACCATTGTGGTCACGGTTTAATACCTGACATACGCTGCACAAGCCCATCCAGCAGCAAGAAGTAAGCATATTGCACAACCCTGCAGTATAGAAAAACAAGTAAAGATCATCCTAGGTCAAACAAAGCATGGTCAAAAGGCAGAAAGGGCTAAGAGAGCCAAATGTATCACAACGAAAGAAATAATCAAAGGGAAAAAGACACATTAAAGAGTTACAACATAATTACTGAAACAAGAATGATACTGGTGTGTAAGGATTATGAGGAATCCAAAGAAAATAATAAAAACAAAACATATAAGTACAAAACTTTACTCATTCAACTTCATAGAAGACTGCCGAACAATAAATGAGTGAGGGGGGGATAAGCATCCTTATTGTTGAAGTAAATAAATCAGAACCATGTCCAGTAATTCATTTAGATATGGCAGGCACATCAAACATACCTCCTCCTTCGTCGATGCTGGTCCGGTTAATCTGCCAACGCCGACATTAAACATTTAAACCTGCTTTGAAGCCCTAATTTTGAGTTCGAAAAAGGTTGAATTTGGGGGAAAATGGTGAAATTGAAATCACAACTCGAGAGATTTAGAGTAAAGCCTTACCTTCACGACCTTGACGATGGCGATGGTGGTTATGCCGGTACCTGAATTTGCGTCGGAAGGATGCCCGAGAAAGGAGAGATTCCAGTGGAGATCGAAGATGTGAGGAGCTCGAGATTTCGGTGGAGATCGAAGATGTGAGGAGCTCGAGTTCTGGAGAGGCGCACGGAGAGAGAACGGCGAAGAGGAAGGGCTGAAAGAGAGGGAGTGTGTGTGAGAGAGAGAGAGAGGAGAGAGAACGACGGAAATAGATTACGCCTGGAGGAGATGTGGGAGTATAGAAAGAAACTTAGGAAGCGTTTTCAAAGACAGCGCTTCTATTAAACGCTTTGCAAGATTCCACTAAGATAGCGTTTTCCTAATATGCACTATCTAAGTTAATTTTTTTTTTTTTTTAATTTTTTGTTTTGATTATTAAATTTAAAGTTGTGGATGCGCTATGTAAGTTTACATCTTAGATAGCGCTTTTTAAAAGCGCTATCTAAGGTGCGATTCCTAAGATCAAATCTGTACTAGTGATAATATTAAAATAACATTTTTTGAATTTTTATTAGGATCATTATTATTTATTTAAATTAGTGAATCAAAGCTTGATCAAGATTGACCAAAAATCCACACTCCGTCGAGACGGGAGGGAGTACTCTATTTGTCTCATTATAAAAAGAAATAAAAGTTCAATTTTGATATTTCATTTACAAAAATGCACGCCCCAAAAAGAAATGCTTTTTAATACTGTGTTTATTTATTAGATCTACTTGTTATACTCACATCATCCTATCCACTTACTATTTCCTACCACACTTTCTCTCTTTTATCACTCACTTTTCATACTCACAACACTTATTATACTAATTTTTTCCATTAATTTTTGTATACTCCCTCGATCCCAGATAATAGGCTTCTTCACCCATTTTGACCGACTCGCAAATTAAGGGTGGAAGAAATGTTGTGAGTGTAATAGTAAAAATAGAGGAGAGAATGAGTGAAAGAAATAGTAAATTTGAAAAGTGTTGTGAGTATAAAAGTGCGAAATCAGGAGAGAGCATGAGCTGGGTGAAATAGTAAAGATTAACTTTGTCATTTTAGAAAAAGGTAAAACTTGCTTTAATCCACGCTAGCTTTTAAAAAATTGGTGAAACTTTATTGAGACCGGAGGGAGTAGAAACCTTATTTTTGTTCCTTTCGTAGTTACAGTGAAAAATGGAAGATATAGTATCTATTATAATTAACTTAATACTATTAATAGTAATAATTAATTTATATATATAAATCAATTATAATTAATTAATATTATTAATAGTAATAATTAATTTATATAATAAACTATAATTATTAATTAATAATATTAGCTAATAATGAGAATATCAAATTCATTTTAATTTTTTTTTGAGAGATAGTAATGATATGACCTCTTCGAAAGCAAGCATTTACCAAAGTATGCCACTACAAACTACACAATATACATTTCCTCTATCCAATTACAAATTACACAATTTTTTGTTTATATATCCAATTACAAACTACACAATTTTTTTGTTTAGGGTGTCTCTACTATAAATTATACATTTTCCTAAGGAAATTGAAATATTTTACTCTCTCTCCTTCCCCGACAAGAGTCATACGTTTCTTTTTCTTTGTACATCCCGGACTATAAGTCTTACTTTGATTTAATCCTAAAATGACAAATAATAAATAGTAGATTTGGACATGATTATATAATCTTACTTTTGTAGAATTACAAACTAAAAACACTACTTGCCACATTATCCTACTTTTTACACACTTGAAATATCAATAAGCGTTTTGGATAATTTTGTCACTCAACACTTGCAACTTTGTTTACTCATTTTTTCATGTTTTCTTAATATGCATGCAAACTTTTGATAGGGACTTGTAATACGAAACGGAGAGGTATTATTTTTATATTAATGAGATTCTCGCCATATTCATAACAACATTTTAATTACTATTCTCTGCTTCCATTTTCTTTTTCATACCTCAATTTTTAAATCACCCAACACATACTAGTATTTCACTAACACTTTCTTAATTATCGTGACAAATAGTAATTGAGTAGTTTTAGTGGGACTGAAGAAATATACGATTTATTTATGTGTTAAACCGGAATCCTAATTACAGTTGCAAGGAAATCCGAGGCATACATCATTAGGCAAGGGAAACAATGTGATGGGCCTTCAGGAACCCATGGGCTGGGCCTTTATTTACCAATGAGCCCATTTAGTTTGCAAAAGATATTGGACTGGGCTAAATAGAGATTCATATACTCACCATATTAAGTTTATTATAATACTCCTCCTTTTCCACAGCTAAAAATAAAGTGTCCCAAGTTTAAGGCCACCCCGCAATCTGCGAGAATCTAAGGAAAGTGCCGATAACATAGAGAATAAGAGCTATAAAGTTTAAATGTTGTGAGTAAGGAAAATGGTACCAATATGGAGAGAGTAATGAGTGGGGAGGAATAGTTAGGAGAGAATATCATGTGAAAAGTGTAAAAGTAAAGTAGCAGGTTAGAGAGAATGAGTGGGTGAAATAGTGAATAATACTTTCCATTTTTGGGTATGAGACATTTTGAACTGTGGATTTCCAAAATAAAAAGTTGGGACAGAAACTAAGCGAGGACAGAAAGGGAGTACAAGTTAGCACATAATAGGAGTAAAACACATTATTTAAAATCATTTACAAGTCAGAATTGTGATACCATTTTTTAGGATGGGAGGGAATACTCTCATTTATTTCTAAGATTCAATGTTAGTTAACTTCAAATTATTTTATAACTAACGTTTTTGTTGTTGTTGTTTTTATTTTATCTCTTGTTGTTGTTGTTTTATTGTTATTGTAGTAAAATATAACAACAAAAATTACAACCTCTATAAGCTATGTTCTGTATATATGTAGATTATTTCCTGGTGCGTGGTTATTTTTCGATTTTCAATATTGCATATCTCTCTCTCTCTCTCTCTCTCTCTCTCTCTCTCTCTCTATTAACTCATTATTGTAGAATTAAAAAATTAAATATTTACTCTCCCGTCTCTCTAAATAAATTGCTCACAACAAATATTTTTTAAAAATTAAAACAAATTTAATTTTTTTTGTTGAATTTTTGAAACTGAAAAATAATTAAAAATTATAAGGCTTTATAAATTTGCAAAGTAGAGAGGTGTTCATCATGAAATTTAGGGGAATCTTTCTAAAATAGGGTCACCCTAGTTTTCTTAGTGGGACAAGTTGCGGATAAATGGGCTTTCATATGGATCATATCTATTCATGCTCCATATTAAAAAAATGAAAAAAAATACTCGTAAAGTAATAAAAGGAGAAAAAGAAAAATAAAAATTCAAAGTTTTTTTTTTAAAAACATTAACTTCAAAGCATAGTGCTCCTAATTATTGGTACCGAATTATATTTTTAAGTTTGACACAGTAAATTAGAAAAAAAAAAAAATTGTATGATATTAAAAATTATTGCGCATAGTAAAAGGTGCAAAATAAAAATTATTAACGGATTCACAAACATATTAGAATTTAGAAAGTCCGAAGAAGAGTGAAAAAGCTTATAAAATGATGAGGTGATAGGGGAAGGCATAAGAAAACTTGGATAGGTTGATTAAAATAAATACATCTCTTTTTTTTTTTTTTCTTTCTATACCATATTTATACTCCCTTCGTCCCATCCAGAAAAAAAAAATATAAATTTTCATTTAAAGTCAGTTTCATTTAAAAAGACACTTTCAAAATTAGGGAAACTTTTTAATACTTTTTATTCATGATACTCACTTGTCATTATAATCACAATAACAATTCACCTACTTATTTTATACTCCACTTTTTCTCTCTCTATTATCTCATTTTTCATACTCACAACACTTACTATCTACTATATACTCTTTCTTTAATTCTCAGGCATTATCAATTTTACTATATCATATACTTTTCTTAATTTTCTTACGATTATCAATTTTGTGATTTTTCAATCGAAAACCGAAGGAGTATTATTTTTCTTCTTTGCTTTTTCAAATTTTATTCCTACTCATTTTTTTATTATTAGTATTTTATTCTCTCCCTCCCTCCCTTACCTTATTATAAAAAGGTAATACTAAAGTTAAAAAATAAATACAAATCATAATTTACAAAAATAATGTGTCATAACTATATTGGTGTTATTAATTAGATTGTGTCATATTCACAATTGATGTAAAAAATAAAATATCGTAACTCATTTTTATAAGCTTTTTTGAGTAGGCTCAAGCCAGAACGCGTTTCTCCATAAATCTGGCTATAAAACGCCGCTTTTAATAAGCCGAAGTTACACGCTTGATAACCGTAAGAACAGGTACTGGATATCGGGCTTCCAGGTGGTTACTGATATCCAGAAGCTTTGGAACCGATATCCGTGCCTTCGCCGATATCCGGAAAAAATAGATTTGAAGCCAAATTCAAGGCCAAGACCGTAAATCGCTTATCGCCAGCTTCTCGGATATCCAAACCTTCAATGTCAGATATCCGCAAAACCATCAAACAATATCCAAAAACATTTTGAAAGCTTACTGATATCATTTTCGCAAGGTTTCCGATATCATTTTCATAAGCTTCCTGATATTCCTTTCAAAGGGTTACGGATATCCGTAATCCTTTCGTGACCCGATATCTGTGGCAACTACGATGCTGCCAAGGTACTTTCTAATACAAAAGCTTCGGACATCCTTTCAAAAGCGCTTTCGGATACCCGTAACCCGCTTCTCCCTAAATTTTAGCGTTTTTATAAACTTCTTTTTACCCAACATTTGCTTCATTTTAAAATCTAATATTTTGTTAGCTTTTTCATCAATTCTAAAACAAATTTAAAAAATCAAATTGTTATGATTATTACTTTCGAAAACCAAATTATTGGCGAGACCTAAATAACTCAAGGTATTTACAAGACTACTCACACACACACACACACACATGTCGCCAGGAAATTCTAAGTGAGAGTAAAGCGCTTTCCTCAAACTTCTGCGGGAACAACCTAGCGACCTTCTGCAATAAAACCATGAACTCTTTCTTATATATTGTCATTTAGGAGGAAACGATGGCGTCATAAGTAATTAACTATACATTCACTTTTTAATTAGTGTTAGATGTTTGAAATTTGAAAAAGGAATTGTAATAAAATAATCTTTCCTATATTTTTGTCGTTAAAAAACGAAAAGGATTTAAACAATAATTTTAGTTGATTCAACTATCCTAATGAAAATTTAAATTTTGTCATTAATATATTATTATAAATGCTATGGTCTAATTTAATCAAAATAAAATTATTAATCAAAATATGTTTGGTGTTAAGTTATCGGGACAAGACGGACTAGGAGTATCAAGTTACGTAAAATTTGGATTTGACTTCTTAAGACTTTCCCACCGACCAAACATAAACAAACAAGAAAGAGATGGTAAAAAAAACTTATTTGGAAATTTATGTGTTGGAAAGTTGAAACTAAAAAAATGGGTCGGCGAGAGGGGCCATATTTTTTGCATAGATATTAGATCTTCTAGCGCTCCCATATAATTAGCTAATTAATTTGATTTGAAAACTGTTTTCATCGAATGATTTATTATGAAGCAAAATAAAGATTCGATTCAATTCGCTTTTTAATATTATCCTCATTTTGATATTAATTGGATAATATATGAGCGTCCAATACTGATTAAATGAAATAATATTTATCTATCTTAAAAACGATTTGTGATAATTTTTATCTGCCATTGAAATACAATAGCAAATCTGCACACCAGCCCGGGTTCCACTCTTTGGCGCTATGCATCACACACTGTACCAACTAAACTCTATTCTCATTTAGACATCATCTACGTACCCCATCACACACCTCCAAAAAATTTAATTTAATAATTTGAGCTATTATTACAGTTGTATTTAAAGCATTTTATAGATCTTATCAAATTCTTACACATTTTCAATATGGTCAGGGAAATATCTCAAAATCGGAGTCGCATAGTGGATGACTACTTTTAATTTATAATTTAAATTACTTCTTTTGATTAATATTATTTTCAAAAAGGCGTCGGCGTTTGATTAAATTATGGAAAGTGATCCCGTTTGAATAACGTGTGTGTGTGTGTGTGTGTGTTACATGTTTGGATTTAGATAAGAAAATGAAACTTGCCTTGCTAAAAAGGTAAAGGGAAATTATGTGGACTTCTCGAGACAAATCTATTAATCTAACCTTTTTGTAATTAGCCTAAAGCTATTTTAATTATTATTATTTTTTTTTGTTTTGAACCAGCTGTGCCTAATGATTTAATTTTTTTCTATGTCTCATATTTACTTATAATGTGACACTTGTTTTTATTCAACAGAGACTATATTTTATACTTCATTTTTTTTGGAAAACAAAATAATATTTAATTTATGTTTCTATTTTAATCACGAAATATTATTTTTAAAGTTTATACTTATTCCTGGAGTCAAGATATACTTGTATCACTTCTCAGTATACCACATCGTTTATCATAAGCCGATTCAACCGTTAGCTTAATCAATACAATGTAATGATGATACAAGATTAATAATTTATAACATACGCCGCGTAACGCAATGCAAGAATTCGACAATAACAAAACACAATAAAGCAATTGGGAATCGAAAGAGAGCAGAGATCGAATCGTAAGTATGAATCGCTACGCCACTTTTATTATTCTCAAGCAATAATCTTCTTAAGTTTTCGTTAGGTTACAATCATATATATAGAAACAAAAACCCTAGCTCCAACTAATAAAAGATAAACGAATAAAAAAGCTCTCCGCAAACAATCCTTCGGCCTCGATTGTACTGTGCGCCCGCTTCCGATTCCTTCCGCACACCCGCCTCTCGTTGCTTCAACAACTTAATCATCCTCCTCGGAGGCGAGGCGCCCGCCTCGCATGAATCCACGCACCCGCCTCGGGACTTGTTAGCTAAAAAAAAAAAGCTATAAAAATTATAAAAATTATGTTGTTAAACACTTCTTTGAAATAATAAGGCACTTTTAATGATGTTATCACTTTTTGTTGTAATTTATAGTGAAACTTTTATATTAATTCAATAATTTGGGAAAATTTTAATAATGTTATCAATAAATCATTATAGATACAAGAAATAATAAATTTTTAATTTTTATTAAAATAACTTGGAATTATTTAAAATAACAAATAAAATAAAATTAAGAACGTCATTTTCGAAGTACGTCCGACGTGTTTTCTGGAAAGCAATGCTAAAAAAAAGTCATGTCAACGTTGTGCCACGTACTTGGGCGCTAAGACTCCGGCAGCCGTGACCAATCGAAATTAGGCGAATCCCAGGCAAACTTTAGTACTAGGACACAGAGAGGTGGCCTAGTGCCGCCTGGCGCTGCACTTCCAAAGGCGTCCTTAAACGAGCCTTTTAAAACACCTTTGGTTTTGAGTGTTCTTGGCGTACTAGGAAATGAAAGTGAAATCCAAATAGGTGAGGTAATAAATAATAATGATAACTTTAAAATGATGATGATGGAATATGTGTAACTACAAGACATGTGCAAAGGTAAAAGGAGAATGGATGATGAAAATGTAGTAAATTTGAAATATGCAAGCAAATGTCCTTTAATCATGCACACCGATTAGAAAATTACTCCCTCCGTCCCGCACTCATGGTTCATCTTTCTCTTTTGCCTGTTCTGCACTCAAGAGTTCATTTCTATAGAAATCTATAAAGCTTTTTTGAATATATTTATACCCTTATCAACTCCATATATTTACAAAAACCATCCATTATACCCTTATACATTCTCTCTCTCCTATTCTCTACCACACATTTAACTACTATTCTTTCCACTCATTCTCTCTCTCCCATTAAATATTTTTAACTTTTACATTCTCTCTCCTATTCCCTACCACATATTTAACTTTTACATTCTCTCTCCTATTCTCTACCACACATTTAACTACTATTTCATATCCCACATTTAACTTTTTATTCATTTTTTAAAAATTTAATAAAATGCGTGAAATTCACACCATATACCAAATGGCCCTGTATTTGGCGAGTAGTTTTTAAATAAATAAGGATAGAAAAGAAGAGACAAGAAAAAATTGTGCGGTGTTCGTAGTTTTTTTTGAAAAAAAAAACTACTCCCTCCGTCCCGCTAATATTAAGACAAACACTTTGCTTATGCGGGAATTAAGAAATACGATATTTTAATAAAACGTCATGAAAGTGTAAAAGAACGAAAATGGAGAGAGATTTAGTGGCGGGTATAATAAATTATAACGCAAGGCTACAGAGTATTAAAATAACGTATAGATAATGAGCGGGGTTGGGTGAATATTTTATTAATATAAAGCTTCCTTTTTGGGAGCGTTATGATATTAATGGGACGCCTAAAGGAAAAGTCATACTATTATTAATGGGACTGGCGAGAGTAGTCTTTTTGCAAGGTTAAGTAAAAATATTTTTACACTTGTCACTTAATAATATATACTTCCTCTCGCTCCCGCTACAAATCAGACACTTTCTATTTTAGGTGTTCCATTACAAATCGCACACTTCCTAAAATGGCAAAGAATCTTTACTATTCCCTCCACTCATTTCTCTCTCCTACATTATTTTAATACTCACAACACCATTATATATCATTATTCCTCTCCACTCATTCTCTCTCTATTTTACTTTTACACTCACAACATTTATATCATTATTTTTTTTCTTAATCCCCGCACAAACAAGAATTGGCAAGGACGACATTAGCGGGATCGAGGAGTATACTAATACACTTTTTAACTCGTCACTTTTTTTTTTAGTTTACACCGACACTTTTTTACTTTGAAACTAAACTTTTTTATACCGACAATTAATAATACATAAATCGATTACTCCTTTACGCTGTATTTTTTTTATACTAAAACCGACACTTTTTTATACTAACACTAACACTTTTTTACACTCCACACCAACAATACACATTTACTAACACTCTTTACACTCGCATTTTTTACACTCAAAAACCGACTCTTTTTTACACTAACACCGACACTTTTTATAATACAAACACTAACACTCTTTACACTCACTATTGTTACACTAACACCGACACTACACTAACACCGATACTTTTTTCGCACCAACACCGGCCACTTTTTACACGTAACCCACAATAAATACACTCCACACTCTTTACACTGATATTTTGCTAAATTAACATCGACACTTTTTATAAGCATTTAATAATATATTCACCGGGCTACTATTTACACTCGATATTTTTTTAAACTAACACTGACACAATGAGGAAAATAAAACATGTTTTTTTTTAGTTTAAAAAAAAACACGTTTATTTTTTAAGATTTTGACTTTACTCATGACACAAGAATTAATTTTCTTATTAAAGAAAGATAAATTTAATATGCAACTTTACATTGGTTGGCAAGTAGAATACCCACCTTGCCCCTGCTAACAAAACACACTGCTCTCTACTCACTTTACTACTTTACTATTTTACTACATGAAAATATGTACCTCACTTGTCCCCTCCCTATATGTTATACCATCTGAAAATAACCCTACACTTTGCTACAATCTGCTTTCCCAAACCCTACTTTCCTTTTGGTCATATCACCCAACCCATAGATTTTGGTTACGAAAAATTTCCAATAATATTACATCTGGTATTCCTACGAATCAGATCGTCCGATTCCAAAACAACTGATTCCGATTTCAACGTCGTCCAAAAATTCTTTCTTTTTGTATTAATACTTCCACACCTTTATCGAACACTAACGCCATGTCCCCTATCAATTCGTCCGATCGTCATCGCGTTACCCATCAAAACACATATCCATTGATTGTTGATAAGTGTAGTCCCTTTTTAATTTCGGTCCAACTAGTCGCACGATTTCCTCCCCTCACCTTTGTGTAGGCTTCTTCAACCAAGTACGTGTACTCAGTGCCAGAATCGATCATTGTTTGACCACAACCGCTAGCATCAGGCCGGAATACGGATTCTGGTATGTTCAACTTTTTCCCGCGGATCTTGATTCCCGGACAAGCCCAACTTGTATAAGCTAGAGAGTCAAAGTTGGGCATGCGTTGACCTTCCAGGAAAAGTCAAAATGTCAATGTATTGGAAATGTGTTGGAGTTTGGATTTTGGCCGGGTAAAATGGACCCGGAAGGCTTTATTTGGGCAATTCTTTTTGGCGAATATTGGTACACAATAAGAAAACTTGGCGACCTTAGCTTGTGAGGCAAATGACAACTGGTCCAAGATTCATTCCCAAAACAATTTCTATCTCGCCGGAATCCGTAGCGCAACCAAGAATCAAAGGAGGGGTACTTTGGGTACTAGGAAAGTGCGTGAATTTTTCTTTTCGTACCAAATTTCCCTCAGCCAAAGTTACCATCAGCATAAAAAGTAAGAGTAGTGGCACAAATGTTTTTGGTCACAAGAAGTAGGGAGGGTAAAATCGGATTTCGTGGTTTGCATTGAGGATGAGAAATATGGAGGATAGAGAAAGATTGAAGAAAGTGAAGGATCAAACGACGTCGTTGGAGGTGGATTAGTTGGGGCCTTAAGACACTGGATCCATGATAACTGACTCCCAGTATCCAGTGTCTACTGTTGAGTCTGAGGTGGGGTCCCTATTTTAGAGAAACAATCAGAGCCATTGAATACTTCGTGACGACTTGAAGTTGTATGTAGGCAATGATGATGGATGGTTGATGATGTCTTTTGAATTTACCATTTTGGGCTTTGTGTAGTGGCGATGAAGTGAGAGAGAGGAGAGAAACATTTGACTTGGAGTGGAGTGTTTAGGAGAGAGAAAGTAGAGGTTAGAGAGAAGGAGAGAGATAAAGATGAGTTGTTTGAAGATGGTTTCTTGAAGGTGGTTTTGGCTTTGTGGGTTCTTTGTGTTGATAGAGAAAGAGAGGTTAGCAAACATGAACATGATGACAAGTAAGGAAGCTAACATCTAGCCATGGCTGTATGTGTAAAAGAAAAGAAAAATGCAAACTGACTCGAACAAACTACCTAATAACGTCTAGTAATATATAAACTGATCCAAACGAATCACCTTAATAGTGTGTCTGACAATATATAAACTGATCTGAACGAAACACGATACTGGTATGAGCTCGATAGAAGAATTGAGGAGAGGGAGAGAAGTGGTAGTGTGTGTGTGTTGAGGGAGATGTAAAGAGATGAAGATGGAGGAAGTAATGGGGAAGGTTGGTTTGGAATTTATACCAAGTTTTGAAAAGAACAGTACAGGACAAAAGAAGGAAACAAAACGCGTATTTGTTGGGGGATTCAGTGGTTTGGTTGTGTCTATAAACAGTAATCATAATACACGCTTAATTAAAACCAGGTTTAGGGTAAATAAGACATTAGACTTTAATAGTAGACCGTTACATTCTTCAATTTAAAAGAAAAAAAGCAAAAGAAAATTTAGGGAAACGCATTATCTTAGGGGCACAAAATAAAGTAACAAAATCTTGCTTACAAAATTACTTATTAAAAATTTATTAATTTGATCATTAAACTAATCCGATATAATTTAATTAAAAAGATCGACAAAATCATTTCGACTAGAATTTTTTCCTTTATCCTCTAGTATTACTTTTTTTTTCGCTAATTGAATGAAAAGACAACACGCAGAGAGTTAGTTACTTTCACGTAATAAAAGATTGATTAGTGATGA